>CAEGAF010041251.1:0-20230 GCA_903067075.1 Micropoecilia bifurca | reverse complement strand
AGCTCCTCCAAAGCTAATGCTAGCCTATCACGGCTAATAGCAGATGAGGCAGGCTAGCCATGCTAGTCACTAGCTCCCCCAAAGCTAATGCTAGCCTATCACGGCTAATAGCAGATGACCAGGCTAGCCATGCTAGTCACTAGCTCCTCCAAAGCTAATGCTAGCCTATCACGGCTAATAGCAGATGAGGCAGGCTAGCCATGCTAGTCACTAGTTCCTCCAAAGCTAATGCTAGCCTATCGTGGCTAATAGCAGATGACCAGGCTAGCCATGCTAGTCACTAGCTCCTCCAAAGCTAATGCTAACTAGCTGATTTAGCAGTGCTGCTCCATCAATCAGATGGGCAGCGTCAGAGTGGCGGTAGCCTCCTGCTACGCGGACGTAGCCACGGCTGGGAGGAGAATCCTCTTAGTTTTGGCCCTGATTTGGTGCCGTATGTATCTATCTGATGCAGCTGGAACCTCAGAGCTCATGAAAAACGGACCGGATCAGAACCGACCAGCCCACAGTCTCCTGGGGAATCTGGACCTCAAGCAGAACCATCTGAACCGGGTCAGAACCATCAGAACCGGGTCAGAACCATCAGAACCGGGTCAGAACCATCTGAACCGGGTCAGAACCGGATCAGAACCATCTGAACTGGGTCAGAACCATCAGAACCCGGTTCAGATGGTTCTGACTCGGGTCAGAACCAGAACCGGGTCGGAACCAGGACCGGGTCGGAACCAGGACCGGGTCGGAACCAGAACCGGGTCGGAACCAGGACCGGGTCAGAACCAGAACCGGGTCAGAACCAGACCCGGGTCAGAACCAGACCCGGGTCGGAACCAGGACCGGGTCGGAACCAGGACCGGGTCGGTCCGGTACCGGGTCGGAACCAGAACCGGGTCACAACCAGAACCGGGTTGGAACCAGAACCGGGTCGGAACCAGAACCGGGTCGGTCCATAACCGGGTCAGAACCAGAGCCTGGAGCTAACAGCTGCTGCTAGCCTGGAGCTAACAGCTGCTGCTAGCCTGGAGCTAACAGCTGCTGCTAGCCTGGAGCTAACAGCTGCAGTTCGGGCGGTTCCGACCGCTGAAGGTCCAGTTGGTTCCGTTTAAAGACGTAACCCGTCAGTTAAAGAGCGTCAGAGATCCGAGGTTTCATGTCGGAGGTTTTCTATGAACGACAGCAGAGAAGAAAGAAACCGGAGCCGAAAAGAATGAGAGTAAAAAAGTAGATACTGTAGCTGATGGGCTCAGTGCTGCCACCGCCGGCAGGAGGGCGGTACTACAACAACAAACTATTAAAATGAATTTCCTTGTAGAAGTGAATGGAAATGTCATTTTTTATTACGAAGGACAAAATAAGAACAATTATTTACGAATATTTTGGACGAAATACATTATTATTAACTTTTACTTTGCTTTATAGTTTGATGATCCACCCAAGAATAAATAAATGTCAAGGTTTCTGAGACAAATATTAAAATAAACTTTAGTGACACTTTAGTCTGGTGTTGCCTACAGACTCTGGAACAGTTTCACAGTTAAAAAGCAGAAGTGGTTTGTTGTTCTGACCTCTTCATGTCACATCTGCTTTTCACTGAGTTGTTTTATGCTACAACTCCAACATTAGAGTAGATCAGTTTCTATGAAGGTCAATATGAATAAAAGTTGTTGCTGTGGTATTTCAGTTCTGGCCTTGGCCTAGTCAAAGTAAATTCCGTTTGACTTGGATGTGTTTGCTTATTACCAGCTGCAGACGTTTACATCTCTAAACATTCATATTTATTCTGTATTCAGCCAGTTGGATGGACTGGCTGCTCATCCATTCATGATTATTTCAATAATTATGAACCAACTATGGAAATAATTGTCAGCTAGTTTAGTTTAATTGCTAACTGGAGTTTAAAATCTAAAGGATCAGTTTCTGAAAGGACAAACATGAATTAAAACAAATATATTTGTGTTTCTATAAATACATAAATGTGATCAGATTATGTCTGAATCCTTCCAGCTGACAAACTTTAATGGTTAATATTGATTCTTGTTCCGTTTCAGGAAAAAATCAACTCAGGTTTGGAACCAAGCAGTTTAATTGGTCGTCTCTAAGCAGCTACTGTTTCTTCTTCACCACATGAGCGCAGTCGTATTTCCCTCTGACCACCGTCAGCTTGACCCCAGGCAGGTCCTGGGTTTTGCCCCCCTGCACCAGAACCACGTTGTGCTCCTGCAGGTTGTGTCCTTCCCCCGGGATGAAGACCACGGCCTCCTTGCCGTTGGACAGCCGGACGTGGGCGCACTTCCTGTTGGCCGAGTTGGGCTTCTTGGGCTTCCGGATCATCGTCTTCAGGACGACGGCTTTGAGCTGCGGCCGGCCGAACGTGGCGCCCGGCGCCTTGGGGGGAACCTTGGGCTTCCCCTGCCGGTGCATCTGGTTCAGGGTGGCCATGGTTCTGGACAGCAGCGGCCCGGTCCAGGCGGAGGAGAACCGGGTCGCTGCAGACAGAGCAGGAAGAGAAAAAGGATCAAACTCCACAGGGGGAAATAGTCCAGCATTTATCTGAGGATGTTGTTTCTGTCCAGAGCAGAAACCTTTTCACCTGCAGGAGGAAACTGACCGTGGATCAGCAGCATGTCCAGCGCCGGACGGAGAGTCCAGAGGGACATCCTGAAACCAGCAGGACAAACTCAGGACGACACGCGATCCAATCAGAGACAAATACTAACGACACGCGATCCAATCAGAGACAAATACACACGACACAGGATCAAACCAGCTCAGCTCCTCTGGGTCCTGAAATGACCCTTTATTTCTATGATCCTGACCTTCATCATGTCCAACTCAACCTTCATGAACATTTATCCAGAACAGAATGACGTCATCATCTCAGATTGGACTAAAGCTCGTTTTAAGGTCGGTCCAGAACCGGAACCAGAACCTCAGATTATTCCTGGACTCATCGCCTCATGTCTGTAGATCTGAGTTCATCTCAGACACCTGCAGGATTTAATCAAGTTGTTTTCTAAAGGTTTTCATCAGGTAAAACGTTTCTCTTCATGGAGTCTGGCTAAGCTAACCTGCTAACCTCTGTTATAGAGTCTGGCTAAGCTAACCTCTGTTATAGAGTCTGGCTAAGCTAACCTGCTAACCTCTGTTATAGAGTCTGGCTAAGCTAACCTGCTAAGCTGTTAGCTTTCCGGTGCCGAACCTCCGACTCTTCCTTCGTCTAAAGCTACAAACCTGCTCAGGTGGTTCGGAACAAGCCGTCCGAACCGAACTCCACTTAGAATCCAGAACCTGATGAACACATTTCATTCAACACTTAAACGAAGGACGTCGCGCTACAGACAGGAAGTCCTTTATAGGGTAAAGAAGCACTTCCGGTGGGTTTAGCGACAAAATAAAAGACGTAATTTCAAAATAAAGGCTAAGTTTTCTTAAAAGGCTCGTGAGATCAACTTCAAGTTAATATCAAAGCTGATAAATATTATATAAATGTCTTTTGAGAATAAATAGAGCAAATTAAGAGCTTCTGGCGAGATATTTGAGAGTAAATGGATAAAATTTAACTTCACTGTCCATTTTTAAAGCTCGTCTTAAAACCATCTATTTTACTTACAACACGATCTAGTTTTAAATGTGTGCTTTTGTTTTTAAACCAAGTTTTTATATAGTTTTTTATTATGTTGTGTTTTAAAGTCCAGCACTTTGTATCAGCTGTGGTTGTTTTAAAGTGCTTTATAACTAAAGTCGGCTTAGGAAATATTGTTTTATAAGAACTTAAAGTGGAAAATTTACTGCAAGAAATGTCTCTTCTCTGTCTTCCTCATCTGACTGGGTCAGTCCATCACAGGACAGACCTTCAGGTTCTCAGGAATCATGGATCTGATTGGTCCAGACTCATAAACACCAGAGTCTTTCAAAGTCCATCTAATCATTAAAGTCCTGATAAGACCCATTAGTCCGCAGTCGAAGGTCCTGCTCCTCCATCAGCAGATCCGTATCAGCTGCTACTCATTAACCACAGACACCTGAGCAGGTCGGAGCGCCGAGCGCCAGGCAGTCGCAGTGAGGCTAAACATGAGGCTGGCGGTCCTGCTGGTGCTGATGGCGGCGGGCGGCGGCGGGAGGCCGCTGAGCGGCCGGCGGGAGACGGAGCCCAAGCTGCTGCTGGTGTCGTTCGACGGGTTCCGGTGGGACTATGACCAGGACGTGGACACGCCGCACCTGGACCGCATGGCCCGGGACGGAGTCAAGGCCAGATACGTCACCCCCCCCATGATGACCATGACGTCGCCGTCACACTTCACCACCATCACAGGTCTGGAGCCGCTGGACGGAGAACCGGACCGTCCTGCAGGTTTCTACACTGTACAAGTGTTGAATTAACACCCAAAGTGTCTCTATGTGTCCAAGTCAGCTGGTGTTAAATCAACACTACAGAGTCACATTAACATTATAACAGTGTTGGTGTTAAAATATGTTAAAAGTAACACCAGTGTAGAGTTGATCATAAAACATAATGTGGTGTTAAAGTAAATAATTGACCCACAAGGTGTCAATATCAATCAAATCCAGTGGAAAATATTCAAAACAATACACAGAAATGGAAAGTTTAACTTTTCTGAAACCCATTTCAGTTTATAGACCAAAGTTAATTTAACAAAGAAATGGGTGTCAATCTGTTAACACTTTCAAAGTGTTACTTTAACACCAGCTGACTTGGACACATAGAGACACTTTTGGGTGTTAATTCAACACTGACATTTTTACAGTGTACATCACTAGAGAGGAAATATTAGTTATGAAGGAGAAGAAGAGCCTCGTCGGTCCTGCAGGGGGGAAACGGACATTTCAGCTCAGAGCAGCAGAAACCAAACATCTGAAGTCCTGGCAGCAGCAGCAGGAACCACATCTGGGTTCAAACCGTTTTATTTGGGATGATTTTAATTAAAATCCATAATTGGGAACAAATTGTGCTTCTGTTAAACCCAGAAATCCTCCTGAGGGGAGTCAGAGCTCCACCTTAAACTAATCTAGAGAAATTGGCCTCAAGCATTTTGGTTTGTGCAGCACAAATTTTAAAGATGTCAATAAAAAACAAGGGACACAAATTTGACACTAAATTTATTAGATTTAAAGAAGGAGACCAGATCCGGTTCTGAAGCTCTGCAGATCAGAACCAGTTTACAGGATAATCTAATCTAATCCTGCATTCCTAGATTATTTCTGGATTATTGATGGCTGCTTATCAGCTGGTCTGGGTTGTTGCTCTTGTTGTCAGTAACTGGAGGTTTATGGCTGCATCAGATACAATCAGATGATTCCTGGCTGGTCCAACAGGAAGTGAAGGTTTGGACTGTTTCCTGCAGGAGACGTGAGAAACACTCAGGAAAAGTCTGGATTTTCACCTCAGGAGGCCCGAAATGTTGAAATCAAGAAACTTTCTGGCTTCAAAAGAGTCACACAATGCAAACTCTTTAAAAAGTATTTTTGTGAAGAAAGATTTGCTGAAGTATCTGTTTTTGTTTCTTATGTAAAAAAATAAAGGAAGCTCAATATGAAAACCATCATTCTGTAAAGACATCTGGTTTTATTCACACCGTCCAACAGAGACAGTTTAAACTTTAAACTTACTGCTGCAGACACAATATTGTAAACACGAATCAGCTCCAGCAGGAGGCGCCGTTGGTTGAAAACGTCCATTTAAAGCAGCTTCTCCTGCAGACAGAACCGACTGACCTGGTTTCACTGGGACTCTGCTGCGGTAACTGGGCTGTTCGGTACCAATATCGTCAAGTTGTGTTTTACATGATCACCCTTGAAATAGACAACTATTATTATGATGAGTCCTTAGAAAGGCAGTAAAAGAAGCAAAATGTTTGGTTTCAATCCCGGACGAGCCCCCAGATGGAGATTATGCTGAGTCATGGTGAAAATGGAGACTGAACAACTAAATAAAAATATGACACAAAGCTTTAAATGATCAACCTGATCACTGCTTCCCTGAACAGCTAAATCTAACCACCAGGTGGCAGCAGAACCATGCAGATGTTTCTGTTTTTCCCCACAATCACAGCTAAATGTCTCGTCTCAGGTAGATGGATTGAAGACCACGAAGTCGTTCACAACCTGATGTTCAACGAAACGACAAACCTGAAGGTTCCCTTCAAGGAGACGCTGAGGAGGTCGGAGTGGTGGGACAACGGCGCGCCGCCGCTGTGGATCACGGCTCAGAACCAGGCGAGTCCAGGCGACCCGAACCGCAGCGGCTCCAGACCCGCAAATCAAACCCACCTTCTCCTCCTTCCAGGGGCTGAAAACCGCGTCGTTCTTCTTCCCGGGCGGCGGCGCCACCTACGGGGGCCAACGGGTGGACCGGGTCCGGCTGGCCGAGCCGGGTCACCCCTACACCAACGAGACGGAGTGGCGAGAGAACATCGACACGGTGCTGAGCTGGATCTCAGAGGACGGCTTCGACCTGGTGACCCTGTACTACGGCGAGCCGGACTTCGTGGGCCACAACAAGGGTCCGGACCACCCGGACCGGAAGGCCGTCATCCGGCAGGTGGACCGCACCGTCGGCTACCTGCGCGACGCCGTCGGCCGCCGCGGCCTGGACGGCCGGCTGGACGTCGTCGTCACCTCGGACCACGGGATGACCACCGTCAAGAAGCGGCCGCTGGTGGACGAGATCGTCCTCAACAAGTACCTGGACCTGCTGGAACTCGCCTCCTTCGAGATCCTGGACTACGGCGGCTTCGGCGTCGTGACGCCGCGGCCGGGGAAGGAGCAGCAGGTCTACGACGCTCTGGCCCAGGCGCCCAACCTGACCGTCTACAGGAAGCAGGACATGCCAGAGAGTTTCCATCTGCGCAGGAGCAAGAGGCTCCCGGACATCGTGGTGATGGCCGACCTGGGCTTCAACCTGAACTCGGTAAGGACCGCAGGTCTGGTTCTGGTCAGGACTTCAGGTCTGGTTCTGGTCAGGGCCACAGGTCTGGTTCTGGTCAGGACCTCAGGTCTGGTTCTGGTCAGGACCTCAGGTCTGGTTCTGGTCAGGACTTCAGGTCTGGTTCTGGTCAGGACTTCAGGTCTGGTTCTGGTCAGGACCTCAGGTCTGGTTCTGGTCAGGACTTCAGGTCTGGTTCTGGTCAGGACTTCAGGTCTGGTTCTGGTCAGGACTTCAGGTTGGTTCTTCAAGGAATCGGAGCTTCAGTGGGGCTGGTTCTGGTCCCAGTGTTGCTGAATGGTTCTGGTCCAGTGGGGTTGAATGGTTAGCATGTAGTTAGCATGTAGTTAGCATGTAGTTAGCGTAGCCTCAACCGCCTCCAGAATGCAATGAAACGATTACAAGCGACTTTAATGTTGAAAAATAAAACTGCTGACAAAATAAGACCTGTGGTTAAAATGCGTTTAACTCGCATTTAAATGAATTCAAGACATTTTAATTTCTTACTTTTACACAAGTTAAGACTTAATGTGTGGCGACAGTCAGAGTAAAATCTGGTTTATACAAAATAATGAGACGCAAAAAGATTTAACTCGTTAAAGCTGGTGGGACATCAGATCAATCTTCATGGCGTCAAACTTCTGCTGAATTTTAGCTTAGCTAAAAACACTTTAGCTAAGCTAAAAACACTTTAGCTAAGCTAAAAACACTTTAGCTAAGCTAAAAACACTTTAGCTAACTTTGGAAACGCTTAGCGCCTTTAGCTTCCCAGGATCATTTCATCAGCTCAACCGCGAAGCACTAATTTACTCGGCTGTTTTAGAAAAACCTTCAGTTGAACTTCAACACCTGAGTCAAGTTCTGGTTATAAACCAAGAATCATTCAGGCAGCGTTTCAGATCCAGGCTCTTATTTTGAAGTCCGTTTCCTGTACCTGAGGTTTGTTGTTCTTCAGGTTCAGACGTTTAAAGATAAAATCAGTTTTTCCTGTTGAAGTGGCCCTGAGGTCAAAGGTCGCTGCCCGTCTGCTCCTCAGAGGTTCCTCGTCTACGTGAACAGAGGTGACCACGGCTTCCACAGCGGGGAGATGGACATGAAGACCATCTTCCGGGCCGTCGGGCCGAGTTTCAGGCAGAACTTTGTGTCCGACCCGTTCGACAGCATCCACATCTACCCGCTGCTCTGCAGGCTGCTGCGCATCCGGCCGGCGCCGCACAACGGGTCGCTGGGGGTCACCGAGGGCCTGCTGCGAGGTGAGTCCGGTCCGGCAGGACCAGGACCAGGACCAGGACCAGGACCAGGACCAGGACCGCAGACTGACCCCGGTTTGTCTGCAGGAGAATCCCAGAGGTCCGGTCTGTCCGCCGCCCTGCTGCTGACCGTCCTGCTGGCCGGAGTCCTCTGACCGGACCAGAACCGGGCCAGAACCGCTCAGCGCCGCATCCAGCTGCAGAACCACTGAGGACATCAAAACGGACCAGAGGTTCTGGTACCAGACGGTCCATCAGGATTCTGCATGAAGATTCTGCATTTTTCTTTAAAATCTGATGTTTGTTGAAATGAAGCATTTGGACCAGAACCGAACCGACCAGAACCGAACCGACCAGAACCGAACCGACCAGAACCGAACCGACCCGACCAGAACCAAACCGAACCGACCAGAACCGAACCGAACCGAACCGACCAGAACCATTGGAAAATATTGCTGACTTGGAGAAAAAACTTTTCAAAACGATCTGAATAATAAACTGAACTTGATGCAGAAATTAGTTTTTAAAGTGTGTTGATGTCATTTGGTGCTTTAGAATTTAACTGAATTCATTAAAGATGTTTTGGTAAAACAGCAGCAGCCAGAATCAACCAGAGCAGCAAGAGCCACAGCGGGTCGGGTCCAGATCAGGTCCAGTTCAGGTCCAGATCCAGTTCAGGTCCAGTTCAGGTCCAGGTCGGGTTCAGGTCCAGGTCCAGATCAGGTCCAGTTCAGGTCCAGATCAGGTCCAGATCAGGTCCAGTTCAGGTCCAGATCAGGTCCAGTTCAGGTCCAGATCCAGTTCAGGTCCAGTTCAGGTCCAGATCAGGTCCAGTTCAGGTCCAGATCGGGTCCAGATCAGGTCCAGTTCAGGTCCAGATCCAGTTCAGGTCCAGTTCAGGTCCAGGTCGGGTTCAGGTCCAGGTCGGGTTCAGGTCCAGGTCGGGTTCAGGTCCAGATCAGGTCCAGATCAGGTCCAGTCCTGGTCCAGGTCGTTACCTCCTGGCCGTTTCCGAACACAGAAATAAAATGATCCCAATCCTCAGAAACAGGAAATGAAATCTGTTCCCTTAAATCCTGAAGGTCACAGGATTTACCTGCTACCTGCAGGTTAATCCTGTGTTTACGTCACAAATTCACTGTCAGAAAAACTACTTCCTGTCTTGGTCCTCTTCGTAGTTTCCTCCAGGAGTCACTTCCTGTCGGCCATGTGACTCAAGATGTGGAAAATGTTTCCTCCCAAATCATTTATTAGAAATTTACAAAGAAACTACAAAACATCTGCTGAGGCAACATGGTGACACACACGCACGCACGCACACACACACACACACACACACACACACACACACACACACACACACACACACACACACACACACACACACACACACAGAGTCTCACTCTGAAGTGAAATCGGCACGATGGATTAAATAAACGTTCGTTCTGTCGGATCGTGGAGAAGAAGCAGGAATAGAAGGAGGAATAAATATTTGTCCTCTGAGTTTGCTAGACCATCAGCCAATCAGAGCGCAGCGCCAGGCGTCGGCCAATCAGAGCGCAGCGCCAGAGGTGGCCTGCCAGTTAAAACACAGTAACCTGAGGATTGTCCGTCTAAAACGCTGAGGAACTAAAAGTGAGAGAAAAGCAGCTGAGCCAGGTGGAAGCCGATTGGTGGTCTGCCTGGTCCAGGCCCCGCCCCCCTCGCGTCCCATTGGAGGATCAAAGCGCCGTCTCTGCGTCCACCAGCCTCGGTCCGTCTTCGTCCTCCACGCTGATCCGGACGCTGGGAAGGTTTTCCTGACTGGACAGCAAAGAACATGTCAGACCAGTTGGATCCCAGTTCGTCGATTATTGATCAGGAATCGATCCCAGAACCTCCTGGACCAATCGGAGCGGCCGCAGGCCGTGATGTCATCGTCACCTGCTGCAGCGTTTCAGAGCCTTTCCTCCCTCTGAGTTCTTGGACACAGATTTCCAGATTCCACTTTTGGCCATTTCATCAGAGATGTTGACCTCAGACGGGTCGGACCTGGAGAACCAGAACCAGAACCAGAACCAGAACCGGGTCAGCGGGGGGGGGGGAACCGTGTTCCACTCACCTGTCCTTCAGGAGGCTCTGAGGCCCGTAGGGAGGATCGTCCTCCGCTTCCTCCATCATCCGCTGGGCGTCCTGCAGACAGCCAATCAGAGCCAATCAGAGCCAATCAAAGCCAGAGCCAATCAGAGCCAATCAGAGCCAATCAGGGCCAATCAGAGCCAATCAGAACCCAGGGACCAATCAGAGCCAATCAGAACCCAGGGACCAATCACAGCCAATCAGAGCCCAGGAGCCAATCAGAGCCAATCAGAGCCCAGGGGCCAATCAGAGCCAATCAGAGCCAATCAGAGCCCAGGGACCAATCAGAGCCCAGGAGCCAATCAAAGCCAATCAGAGCCCAGGAGCCAATCAGAGCCAATCAGAGCCCAGGAGCCAATCAGAGCCAATCAGAGCCCAGGAGCCAATCAGAGCCCCACCACCTCCTCCTTCTTCTTCTTCTTGTCGTCGTCCTTCTTCTTCTTGCTCTCAGGTATCAGGTCGTCCAACCAGCTCAGCTCTCGCTTGGTGAAGCAAAAGTCCAGAAGCTTCCGGATGAAGACGAGAGCCAGAACCTGGGGGTGAGACGGGGGTCAGAGGTCAGAGGGGTCAGGGGTCAGAGGGGTGAGACGGGTCAGGGGTCAGAGGGGTCAGACGGGGGTCAGAGGGGTGAGACGGGTCAGAGGTCAGAGGGGTCAGACGGGGGTCAGAGGGGTGAGACGGGGGGGTCAGAGGTCAGAGGGGTCAGACGTCAGGCTGGCCTCACCATCATGGGGAAGACGACCGCAGCCTCGGTGGCCTTGATGGCCCACAGGACGAGGAGGCAGGACAGCTGGACGGCGGTGAAGACGTGGACCTTCCACAGCGGGACGTAGCGCAGGTAGATCAGGTCCGGCTGGTGTTTGGCCGCCATGGCGAACAGCTTGATCCGGTCGAACAGCTGCAAGACCAGGACCGGTCAGGACCGTCTCACCGGGACGCGGCAGAGACGCCCCCCAGAGGACAGGCGTGGAAACACGTTCACCTGGATGCCTCTGAGCGACGACACGCCCATGTAGAGGAAGACGCCGTACAGGACGGGCATCGGGATCAGCTGGGGGCGACAGGGACGCGTTAGACACGGCGTCCGTCCCGCCGCCGTCCCCCAGCCGGCCGGCCGCCCACCTTGAGCGCCGACGTCATGAAGACGGAGCAGCCCATCAGGACGAAGATGAGGAAGCCGGTGACCCGCTGCTCCCGGACGCCCAGGAAGCGCGGCGTCTCTCCGGGCGCCGCGCTGCCGGACTCCAGCTTCAGGCTGTGGACGTGGGACATGGACAGGACGGTGGCCGCCACGAACCAGGGCAGGCCGAGGACGGAGCAGACGGCCAGCAGGACGCCCACCACCAGCAGGTCCAGGTGGTAGCCACAGCCCTTCTGCAGGGACACAGCGGGTCAGGACCGGGAGGACCGGGAGGACCGGGACCAGGACCAGGACCAGGACCAGGACCAGGAGGACCAGGACCAGGACCAGGACCAGGACCAGGACCGGGACCAGGACCAGGACCAGGACCAGGACCAGGAGGACCAGGACCAGGAGGACCAGGACCAGGACCAGGACCACAGAGGACCACAGAGGACCAGGACCAGAGGCCCCACACCGTACCACCCACCTTCAGCTTGTTCTCCTTCCGGTTGATGATGATGGCTGTGATCTGCTGGTCCATGAAGATCAGGATGGTGCAGAGCAGAGCAGGGATGACGGCGGCCAGCAGCGTCCACCAGGGGTTGGAGCCGAGCGGCGAGACCAGCCAGGACCGATGGCTGGTGGTGGGCTGGAGACAACACAACGGACGCCATGACAACCCAACGGACGCAATGACAACCCAACGGACGCAATGACAACACAACGGACGCAATGACAACACAACGGACGCAATGACAACCCAACGGACGCAATGACAACACAACGGACGCCATGACAACCCAACGGACGCAATGACAACCCAACGGACGCAATGACAACCCAACGGACGCCATGACAACCCAACAGACGCAATGACAACCCAACGGACGCAATGACAACCCAACGGACGCCACGACAACACAACGGACGCAATGACAACACAACGGACGCCATGACAACACAACGGACGCAATGACAACACAACGGACGCCATGACAACACAACGGACACCATGACAACCCAACAGACGCAATGACAACCCAACAGACGCAATGACAATCCAACAGACGCAATGACAACCCAACAGACGCAATGACAACCCAACAGACGCCACGACAACGCAACGGACGCCACGACAACCCAACGGACGCCACGACAACCCAACGGACGCCACGACAACCCAACGGACGCCACGACAACCCAACGGACGCCATTACAACCCAACGGACGCAATGACAACCCAACAGACGCAATGACAACCCAACAGACGCAATGACAACCCAACGGACGCCATTACAACCCAACGGACGCCATTACAACCCAACGGACGCCATTACAACCCAACGGACGCCATGACAACCTAGTGAGAACTCTTACAGGAAGGCAACAGACGCCAACAAAAAGATGTAAACCCAACTAGACCTGATCCTTATATTCAGGAGGGAAGAAAACGCTAAACGTACAAATAAAACATGTGGCTTATTGCTTATCGTACTGGAAATGGCTCTTTAAGTCTTAATCCCACTAGCTGCTAGCGTTTTAGCACAAAATGCTTGTAGCATCGCAGCAGAAGTCAGACAACTGGAGATACATTTGGACTTAACCTGTGATAGACGCAAAACTGCTAACTGGCTAGTTAGCATAAAGTAGCCTGAAATGCCATGAGTCAAAGTGAGTAAGATACTAGAGGCCAACATACATGTTTGCAGTGAATTTAAAACTTTTAATGGCTCTTTAACTCTTAATCCCATTAGCGGCTAACAATTTAGCAGAGAATGGTTGTAGCATCGCAGCAGAAGTCAGCCAACTGTAGAAACTGCTAACAGCTAACTGGCTAGTTAGCATGCAGTAGTCTCTACTGCCATGAGTCAAAGTGAGTAAGTACTAGAGTCCAACATACATGTTTCCAGTGAATTTAAAACTCTTAGAGGCCTTAGGGAAGAGCTGAGGCGCCGCTGAACCCGAGAACGTCAACCTGAAGGCGGATCACCTCGAATCGCTCCGGCACCTCCAGCTTGGGAGAAGGAATCCCCACCAGGTAATCCAGCAGCACCATGACCATGATGGTCAGGAAGACGGCGAAGTCACTGATGGTGGACCGCAGCTGTAGACAGAACCAGAGGGTCCGTGATGCAGCTGGAGCAGAACCAGCAGAACCAGCAGAACCAGCAGAGGGACCCACCTTGGTGGGGAAGTATCTCTTGGTCTTGAACTGTTTGAGGAATGAGGAGAGGAAGAAAGTGGCGAAGAAGAGGATGACAGACCAGAAGAGGACATCTGGGACAAAGGGGCCGTTTTCACTGCAGGCCGACCCGATAAACTGTCCCTTCAAGTCCCGACATGCCTGCAGAGATGGACATTAGGGTTACAGGCGCAGTCCCTGCAGCTGCCACCGGGGGCCGCCACCGTGCTGCAGTCCCTGCAGCTGCCACCGGGGGCCGCCACCGTGCTGCAGTCCCTGCAGCTGCCACCGGGGGCCACCACCTGCTGCAGTCCCTGCAGCTGCCACCGGGGGCCGCCACCTGCTGCAGTCCCTGCAGCTGCCACCGGGGGCCGCCACCTGCTGCAGTCCCTGTGGTCGCCACCGGGGGCCGCCACCTGCTGCAGTCCCTGTGGTCGCCACCGGGGGCCGCCACCTGCTGCAGTCCCTGCAGCTGCCACCGGGGGCCGCCACCGTGCTGCAGTCCCTGCAGCTGCCACCGGGGGCCACCACCTGCTGCAGTCCCTGCAGCTGCCACCGGGGGCCGCCACCTGCTGCAGTCCCTGCAGCTGCCACCGGGGGCCGCCACCTGCTGCAGTCCCTGTGGTCGCCACCGGGGGCCGCCACCTGCTGCAGTCCCTGTGGTCGCCACCGGGGGCCGCCACCTGCTGCAGTCCCTGCAGCTGCCACCGGGGGCCGCCACCGTGCTGCAGTCCCTGCAGCTGCCACCGGGGGCCACCACCTGCTGCAGTCCCTGTGGTCGCCACCGGGGGCGCTGTCTGGACCAGAGAGCCTCACCGTCACGTTGAGCTGCTCCCACTGGATGGTTCCTGCCGTCAGGTTCCTGCTGCTCCAGACCTGCTGGACGTCCATCGAGGCGTTGGAGGGAGCAGAACATCGACACCTGGAGGAGAAGCAGACCGGATCAGAACCACCGGATCAGAACCACCGGATCAGAACCACCGGGCCGCTCCAGCAGACAGACCAGAATCATTTAAATATATTAAAAACATGCGAAGAAATCAGAAAAGAAAAACATTAAGAAAAATAAAATCTATAAAAACTTTTCACAATTCTTTTTAAATTTTATTTTTATTTAAGAAGTTAAATTAAAAAAAAGAGAGAAAATGAGTAAATACTAATCTCACTAAAAAAATAGATAAAAATCCAACAAGAAATTAAGGGAAAAATCCATAAATCTCATGTTAAATTTGGGGATGGATTAAGCAAAGCGGGGGGTGTGGCTTTGGCTTTGACCCGTCCAGGCTCACCTGTATGGGTCAGGCTCACCTGGGCGGGTCAGGCTCACCTGTATGGGTCAGGCTCACCTGGCCGGGTCAGGCTCACCTGGGCGGGTCAGGCTCACCTGGGCGGGTCAGGCTCACCTGGCCGGGTCAGGCTCACCTGGCCGGGTCAGGCTCACCTGGGCGGGTCAGGCTCACCTGTATGGGTCAGGCTCACCTGTAGGCCGTCAGGTTGTCCAGCTGGTTGTGCCGGTTGACGGGGAACCTGGCCCTCATGTCCGCCAGCTTGGCCAGAGCCTCGTAGATGAAGATGAGGCAGATCAGGGCGGCGAAGGCTTCCTCCGTGAAGCGGGTGATGTAGCGGACCAGGGAGCTGGCGTCCGTGGCGACCAGCAGGACGCACAGGAAGGCCGTCCACAGCCCGATGCTGGACCGCAGGGACAGGTAGGACAGACCCTGAGTCCTGGGGACACACAGACGTCCTTATGCAAGAGTTACGAAACAGATTTAACCCTCAAACAAAAGGATTAAAGGTCCAAGAGCTCCAGGAAATCAACAGAGGAATTAAATGCTAAAGGTTCTGATAATCTGAGGCTGAAGGGCCTGAAGCGGCCAGCGGGGGGCGCTGTAGCTCCGACTCACTCGCAGAAGTGGAAGAGAATCTTCTCGAACACCAGAACCGGGCCGGTGCTGCCCAGGATGGTGAGCGGCTGGCCGGCGAACAGGGAGTAGGCCACGCCGGTCATGGACGCCCCGAACAGAGACTCCATGGTTCCCTGGGGAGCCAGAGGAGACGGCTGAGCGCGGGAAACAGCAGCCGGTCACACATTTTACAGTGATACTGTTAGTTATATCTGCTGCTCCTCTCTCCGCTCAGTGTTCGCCACCAGAGGGCGCTGGGGAGCCGCAGGAAGCCTCGAGATTTATCTAATAATTAATTTCTCTGCCATCTACAACCAGAAGGTTAGCATGTAAAAATACCGGATCAGTGACTGTAAATCATTCTGATATGTTGTAGCGTTGACTCCTGCTGTGGGGTCAGAGGTCAGAGCTTGGGAACCTCACTATGCTGCCGTGGGTCGTCTCGCCCAGCAGGCCGCCGAAGGTGACGACGGGCGACATGCAGGCGCAGTAGAGGAAGAGGACAGACGCCAGGCACTGCAGGCTCAGCGCGTCTCTGACGTCACTCCAGTAGAACGGCAGCTTCCTGCGAACGTCGTTCACCAGGCCGCCGAAGATCCTGCAGGGTCACAGCAGGCCACCTGAGCAGCAGGTCACCTGAGCAGCAGGTCACCTGAGCACCAGGCCACCTGAGCAGCAGGTCACCTGAGCAGCAGGTCACCTGAGCACCAGGTCACCTGAGCATCAGGTCACCAGGCCACCTGAGCAGTAGGTCACCTGAGCAGCAGGTCACCTGAGCACCAGGTCACCTGAGCACCAGACCACCTGAGCAGCAGGTCACCTGAGCACCAGACACACACACACCTGCCCGTCCGCTGCAGCTCCGGACCCGTGTGATCCTCCGTCTCCTTCACAGACTCTGAGCAGTGGGCGGAGCCATTGGGCTGCGCCGCCATCTTCCTCTTCTCCTGCAGACACAGACGGAAATATGCTAAATCAGAAGCTATAACCTTTCTAGCTCAGCATCCGTTTGATTATTTATGCTACATAAATGTAATTTATTCTAAAATGGAAGTTTTGCTAAAACAGAAGTAATGCTAGCATAGCTTTAGCATATCTCAGGCTAATGCTAAAACATGAATTCAAGATGAAATGCTAGCATTATTTCCATTTCAGTCCAACTTCCAATGTGTTAAAGCTTCTACATGTATAATCTGTCACATCATCACAGTTCATGGCTCAACAATTGCAGGAACAGTTTTATTCTGCTGCAGCTGTAATGGAAGTAATGCTAAAGCAGAAGTAATGCTAGCATAGCTTTAGCATATTTCAGGCTACTGCTAAAACATGAATTTAAAATGAAATGCTAGCATTATTTCCATTTCAGTCCAACTTCCAATGTGTTAAAGAATTTACGCTAAAGCAGAAGCTATGCTAGCATAGCTTATCTCAGGTTGATGCTAAAACATGAATTTAAAATGAAATGCTAGCATTATTTCCATTTCAGTCCAACTTCTAATGTGTTAAAGCTGCAGCTCCGACATGTATCTGTTTAATTGTCACCATGTCATCACAGTTCAGGAACAGTTTTTTTCTGCTGTAATATAATCTATGCTACAGCGGAGGCTATGCTAGCTCCTCATGGCGCCTCAGGACGGGTTGCTGCTGGGCCTCCTAGGCGGGTCCCACCTGAGACGGGACGTTCTTCGGAGGCTCGATCCGGATGCTGGGGTCCCACTCGCCCGGCGGCAGAACCGTGACCTGGTCCAGGAACTCGTCGATGCCGGACAGCAGGTCGTTCCGGTCCTTGGCCTTGTACGCCACATCGTGGAAGACCTGCGGCAGAACCGGGGGGGCGCGGGGGGGGTCAGGGCGGGCTCCTGCGTTTGGGCCGCACCGGAACCGGCCCGGAACCGGCCCGGAACCGGCCGCGCCGCTCGGCTCACCTCGTCGGTCATCAGCGTGGCGATGGAGCGTCCGATCTCGTGGTACTGCAGGCCTTTCCCGAAGGGGCCGAGCAGCAGGAACAGGAACCTGGAGCAGAGCCGCGTCAGAACTCCTGACGGGTTCTGGTTCATCGGCGGCTTCTGGTCTCACCGGGTCGGAACCGGAACCTCAGTGAGGCCCGTCAGCAGCACGGCCGGCGCCAGGCGCACGAAGGCGATGATGGGCCGCTCCAGGAAGTCCACCTCTCCCACCAGGACGTTGGAGGCTTCGGCGCCGGGCGGGATCTTCTTCATGAAGTTCATGTCCACCTGAACAGAACCAGAACTCAGACTCCCGGCCGGATCCTGGTACCGAGCCCCTTCAGAACCGGCTCAGGTCCAAACAAACCGGGGAACCTGGCTGGAAACATTTTGAGCTCTGAAACAGGAGGAACGTGTGAGGAACTACTTTCAGAGGCGGACCGACACGGAGCAGTTCTGTCGGGTCCAATCCGTCCCAGAACCTCACAGGTAAAAACACAACGTTCGATCGGCGACATCAAACTCACAGCGGACAACAATCACTGAAACGACAGCGAGCATCGACCAATCACAGAGCAGCACCACGACACAGGCCTCTGATTGGGCGACGGCCGACTTACTGCGGGCTTCAGGTCAGCTGGCAGCAGCAAACACACACAGTTACAGGCCTGCAGAGAGACGAGCGTCAGCCTCTGATTGGGCCGTCCCGGGAAGGTCCCGCCCCCAACCCTCTGATTGGACTGTACCTGGAAGGTCCCGCCCCCAACCCTCTGATTGGGCCGTCCCGGGAAGGTCCCGCCCCCAACCCTCTGATTGGACCGTCCCTGGAAGGTCCCGCCCCCAACCCTCTGATTGGACCGTCGCTGGAAGGTCCCGCCCGCTGTTTAAATACAGGAAGTTGGACTTTGTCCGACCCAGATATCGTCCTGATTCCACCTCCAGTTTTTCCACCATCCCGGTTGAACTGAGGATTTTTCCAGCTGATGGTTCTGACCCGGTGGAATAACCAGAACCTGTTGGATGTAACCAGTCTCTCTGTCCAATCATAGGTTTTTCTGTCTATCA
This sequence comes from Micropoecilia bifurca, assembly GCA_903067075.1. NCBI lineage: Eukaryota > Metazoa > Chordata > Actinopteri > Cyprinodontiformes > Poeciliidae > Micropoecilia > Micropoecilia bifurca. The sequence goes on along the minus strand of CAEGAF010041251.1, from coordinate 1,702 downwards.
CTGGAGGACTTCCTGCTTCCTGTCCAATGAGAGCCCAGAGAGCAGAGAGACCCGCCCACTTTCCGTCCCTCCTGTCAGACTCCAGCTCTGATTGGTTCTGGAGAACCCGGACCTGAAGACGGCGTTGATCTGTCCGTCTCTGGACCCGGAAGGTTCTGATGATTGAGCCTGAGGATTCGGATCCATTTGGGTTTCTGGTTCTGGTTCCAGAAAAAGCAGGAATCGCCATTGCAAACAGCGACTCAGCAGCTTTTTCTTTCTCATTTTAAAATGTTTGCATTGACATCAAGAACCAAGCGTAACCATGGTGATAAATGCAGAACATCGGCTCTGTCCTTACAAAATAAAACTAACAAAATTATAATTCTACTTCAGAATTAGTACAAAATGTCCCAAAGTGCATTAAAAAAAGTTAAAACTCAATCAGCCATCAGTCGGCCTCCATTTTGTAACGGTACGGAAAGTTCCGCCGTCGCCACGGAGACGGGAAAGTTCCGCCGTCGCCACGGAGACGGGAAAGTTCCGCCGTCGCCACGGAGACGGGAAAGTTCCGCCGTCGCCACGGAGACGAAACGAGCAGAAAAAAACAGAGGAAGCGACGAAAATGAAGGATTCATTTGGGTTTTACCAACAAAATGTGAATAATAATGTTTCTAAAACAGATTCCCACCAACTACGGAACCGGGCCTCCAGATTTGGGCCTCCAGAACAGAACCTCCAGGACCGGGCCTCCAGGACCGGGCCTCCAGGACCGGGCCTCCAGGACCGGGCCTCCAGAACCGGGCCTCCAGAACCGGGTCGGCGCTGCTCACCTTGCTGAAGTCCACGCTGCTGTTCTCTCGGCTCTCGCTGATCTTGTTGTCCAGGTTTCCTGGAGCCGACTGAGGCGATGCCAGCAGCCCTGCAGACACACACAGTCAGTCTCACCGGGCCGGAACCAGAACCGGGACCAGAACCAGAACCGGCACCAGAACCAGAACCGGGACCAGAACCAGAACCGGGACCAGAACCAGAACCAGTCCATGCTGGAGACACTTCAGTATTTAGTCATTAAATCTATGATTCATCATCATCTTATCTTTTCACCAGAACCAGTTTGAGTTGAGCCTCATCTGAAGGTTTGGCTCTCAAAGAATGACCTTTGACCTGGTCAGGGACCTTTAAGGGACAACGTTACACACTAGTTAAGACTTTTAACGTTATTCTCGTAACATTAAATTATCTCTGGATGATTTAAACTGGATGATCTGATACTTGGGAGAGAGACGAACATGAAGCTCACAGGGAGGAAGACAGTAAGAGACAAGAGACACAGAGAGACAGAGAGACAGAGACACAGAGAGACAGAGAGACAGAGACACAGAGAGAGAGAGACAGAGAGACACAGAGAGACAGAGAGACACAGAGAGACAGAGACACAGAGAGACAGAGACACAGAGAGACAGAGACACAGAGAGACAGAGAGACAGAGACACAGAGAGACACAGAGAGACAGAGACACAGAGAGACACAGAGAGACAGAGACACAGAGACACAGAGAGACAGAGACACAGAGAGACACAGAGAGACAGAGACACAGAGAGACAGAGACACAGAGAGACACAGAGAGACAGAGAGACAGAGACACAGAGACACAGAGAGACAGAGAGACAGAGACACAGAGAGACAGAGACACAGAGAGACAGAGAGACAGAGACACAGA
>CAEGAF010041240.1:0-64630 GCA_903067075.1 Micropoecilia bifurca | reverse complement strand
TGGCAATAAAACCCTAACTCAGCAGGTGAGCTCCCTGTGTGTGGGTGAGTGGAATGTCTGATTTTATTGCTACTTTTTTAACACTTTTTTTTTTTTTTTTTTTTTTTTTTTTTTAGGAAATTAACCACCGTGTTCATTTTGAGGAATAAGAGCTAGAAACACCATTCCGAACAAAAGAAATGCATCATCCCTAAAATGCTTCTCGTCTGGCTAACATGTCACAAATGAATTTCCATGCTGCAGCTGAGAGATTTCACCAACACTCCATATCAGCAAGAGACAGTGTTTATACTGACATTTTCCATCTTTCACTTTTCTTCATTTAATCACATATGCATGTTGCACATGCAAATATATCATTATGAAAAGTGTAATTGAATGTCAGAGAGCATTTTGAGTTATTTTCAATGTAAATGTTGAATCTCTTATTTTTTTTTACTTATATTAGTCAGAATGAAGTTAGAAAATATCAAAATCTTGATATGTGATAAATAAAATTGAAATCCATATTAGCCTAATCAGCATTTGAGCAGAAAACCTGTCATTCAACACATATATGAAAGGATGAAGCTCAAACATAATCCACAGTCAGTCCTGTGAAAAAGCCTTGTGCAGTTTCACACACATAAAAATCTGAAACTGGCTTAGTAGCAGAAGCTGAAAGATGGGAGTAAATTACAGAGGTGTGAAAAGAGTATTAGTAGTATTTGCAGTCCTCCGTATAGAGCTTCTGTTTTACGTTTTGTTTGTTAAACTTAAATGTTTTGGGTCTTTAAGCAAATTCAACAACCTCTGTAAATACTAAAATGTTTTCAAATTTTAGAAAATTAAAGAATTAAATCAAAGAAAAATTAACACATCTTAAACTATACTAATGAACAGATGGGAAACAATCTATGACATTTAACAGTCTGAGGAGGGATATAAAAGATTTTCCTAAGGCTTCAGTTACCCACAAATTTGAGAAAACACAGGGCAGTGGTGAGCACTGAGCAGCTGGTTGGCAAAAAGTTCTCCAAGAGCGCATCACTGACTCATCCCAGGAGGCTGCAAAAGAAACTAGAATGACATCTAAAGCAAGAAAGAGACCGGGCAAGAATGGCATCCATAGGAGAGCTGCGGGGTGGAAACTCCTGCTGACCAGAAACAACACAAACTCCCATCTTGCTTTTGAAACAAGATGCCAATGTGAAAGCGAAGCCTTTTAGAAGGTGCATTTCCCATCAAATCTGGTGTAAAAACTAACAACATGTTAGATTTTGGAGAAATGAATCCCTGCACACAGAATGAACATACTGCAGGATATAGAGTGATCATCAGCAGCACTGACCATCATCTGGGTCTAGGATCTCCACTGTTGCTGAGATGGGAAACTCCATCACTCCCATCACCGGCTCTGACAGCAGAATCTGGAAGGTCTCCGCTTGCTCGTACTTATCGTCAGTCAGAATCTGAACACGCCACGTTGCTCTCGTCTGTCCCGGATTGAACTGGACCTGCCTTTGAGACTTCCCCTTGAAGTCCTCGTCTTTTCTTGCACTGCCATCTTGTGTGCCAATGCCTGCGAGGAACAAAGACGACAAAAAGCACAAAAAGAATTAGCCGTGCAAACCGAATGTAACCAATATGCAAGAAGTCGAGGGAAAACAAAGACACAAGCGATGGGGGAGTGACAGACACAAGAAAGAAACAGATGAAAAACAGATTAAAAATTCACACCCTTTAACAGAGAGATGAGGAAATGAGTGCTGTGTTTTTTTTTGTTCGCTGATCACTTAGAGCGGAATGTGTGAATGATATTTGTGACTGAAATATTTAATATACGGCCCACTCTTTGTTACAAGAGAGATTAGTTACAATGCAGTGGTTTTTCAGCTCTGTGTCACATCATTTTAAACTAAACCTAATCTGAATAAACCCTGTAATGCAACTCTATTTCACTGTGATATATCTAATGGCACCATTAAAACGGGACGCTAACCAACTGGTAACACGGCTTTCAGATTAAAGACAACAGGGAACACGGGTGGCACTTAAGAAATGCCTTACGTCTGGAAGTGAGCTGTTCCTGTTTCTTTGTTTACAGTCATAAAGCCCTTGGCGAACAAACAGAACCGTTACTACGCCAGGCAGAAACTCATGCCTGTGAGTCCAGGACAAAAGGATTTGTTATCTCTTTTCAGACGTTCTGATGCCTGCACAAACAACAAAGGGGGGTGGCAAACATATGCAGATGGGATTGGATACATATTGAACATGAGCACACTGTGATTATTGTATGCAGAAGATAAGCTGAAAATAAATGTTGCAACAGAACAACAAAACACAGTCACTCTCATTCAAATTACATTTTTAATTTTAGCGTTGTTGCATTGTGTAGCAAAAAAAGCGCAAAACAGAATGAGAATGTTTTTTTCCGGAATGTATTACGTACTGATCTAGACCAGGACAGAAGAAGGGAAATGTAAAACATATAAATGTAGAATAAGTGCAATAATATAAAGTGTAGAATAAACAGCAGCTCAATATTTTTACAGCTTGAGTCAGAAATCTGGTGGTCCTGGTTTTTATGTATCGTTTGCATGTTTACAGAAGCTGAAAAATTTCCCGGAGAGGGTTTGGAGAGTCACAGCAGAAGGAAGTCTGACACCAGAAAACGGGACAAAAAGACCCATGTGCTGGAAAACATCTAGGTCAAGGTGTAAAACCAAGGGCTGTTGTGTGTAAGTCAGTGATTAGTTCATAATATGCAAGTTCTGGAGGACAACATCTGCTTGGAGTCTGTGGAAACATATAGGTTGCTAAAATCTCCCTCTTTTTGATCTCAAGCAGTGATATTTGATGCATATTATCACACAATAATAAATCTGAGAAAATGTACAGTGCTCGTCACTGATCATCACAACACTGACCATCATGATGGACGTCATTGACTGATTATTCATTCCAAACGTTTTGGTTTTTTTCCCAGCTTGGTCTGGTTTGTCATATAACTAACAGCTTTTTAAAACCAGAAATGGGTTCAAAAGCTTGAATGTATCATGGATTTTCTCTAATCCACAGAGACTCAAACATGTGCACTTTACTAATATTTGAACAAAACTCCCTCTGCAAGATACAGACAAACTACTGTTTATCCTTTCTGTACTCATTAACACATGTCAGTGTTTTAGTTTGATCGATGACAATTCTTGTTATCACAAATGGAAATCTTAATTTACAATGAGTGACTTCCTGGAACTGACCAGGCATTCAATAATTGCCCTCAGTGACCATCATGCCCTGGTGAACTGTTTTTCAAAACATGGATCATTTACAGCCTTATCACGTAAATTTAAGACTAGTTAATATTCTTAACTCTATGCCATAACATATAAAAGCACATACTTACTTTTTACTTTCACCATCCATTCTAATAATCAGTTTATCCACATAAAACAAAAAAATAAAACACATAGAATATGCCTTAGAGAAAGAAAGTGGGGATCATAAAGTCTATGGAGTCTCACAGCTCCAACACATATTCTGCTCTCTGGAGAAAAAAGACACAGTTTGTGGGTCATATTGAGGTTCCCTCTGTGTAGGAGGATATATACCCTCCAAACTTTTGATCACATTGACTGTTAGTCATGGATTTAAAGACCCTGATGTTTGTGTCTCAGAACAGAAGTTTCAAGTTACAAATCCCCCCAAATACACTCCAAGCTTAACTTATTTTTTGTCTATTGAGGCATTTAGATATGTGATATATAAATGCTTTTGGGGTGAGAGTAATCACTTCATCTAAAGAAAAGATTTTCTTGTAATACAGCTCGTTTATGCATGGAGGAAAACTGAAGAAAGCCAGTTTAGTGCCCAAATGTTTCTAACCTCATATCTTCTGTTTTCTGTTACATCTGTCTTCATAAAATCTGCTGTAATTTAGTTTTACTTCCGTATTTTTTTCTTACATATAAAAAACAATTATTATTGATATAGTTTTAATCGTAGTTTTCTGCCACAGTCTTCATTCAACTTAGTTTGTGTTAATTGGTCTCCTACCTTCATTTCCTTCCTCTTTCCACAACTGTACCACATCTCCTCTAATGATTTCATCTGGTTTCTTTGTCATTATTCACATTTCACCTTTTTATTGAAGCTCCCGGTTTTGGTTTTGTTTCCTTGTCGGATTCTTCTATTACTCTATCTGCTATTCTGTCTGAACTTCATGACCTGCTCTTCCTGCCATTCCATTTCAAGTTTTATTCATTATTTATTATTAAAGAAACCCAATTTTGCCACAGTCAGTCTCTGTACCTGGGTCCTCCATAAACTGCAAAATCACACTTTCGAAGAAGAACCAATGATTATTTTCTATTGTAATCTAATCTTAATTTGCAATGAAGCACTTTACTACAAAAGCTTCTTCAGTCATGTTATATTTACATGCAATGACCAAAAATATTGTACTTTTAATAAATAATGACATGCTGCAATTTGCGATTTGCAATTGTGGATGCCTAAAGATAGATGGAAAATTGATTTCAGAATTTCAGAATATATAAAGACCAAATCTTTAAATTACAGTTTCCTGTCAAAGTTAAAAGGTCTTCAGTTTTTTTTAACAAATGGAAAAAGTGTGACATGGATTTATATTCAGCACACAGGATCAATACTTAGCAGGTGGACATTTCAATGCAATTAAAGTTGCAATTATTCTTGAGTTTGCCTCTGCCAAATGTGCTCATTTAAAGACAAAGACTTTCACATTTGGTGTAAAACCATCTCAGCATTTCAGAAAAAGAACATCATGCCAACAGTCAAACATTAATCAAGCATGATCAGGTAGTGTCATGCTTGATTTTTCGCTCATCTGAAACATTTTAGAGTGACAAAAGGGAAAAAAAACTGGGAAACTAAAAAGCTCTTTTTTACAATGCTATTATAGAGGGAAAGCAGATTTATTTAGAATTTACCCAAATTAAAATACAGTTTCTTTTAATGACCATAACAGGAAAGTCGTAAACAGATGCATGTAAGCTGCAAAAGGTCCCCTCGTTTTAAAACACAGCTTTCTAAAAGACTGATGGACTAAAACTGGTCAATACTGAGACTGTGAATTTATTTTAAAAATGTGTTAAGTGAACTATGTGCAAAGAAATACCAGTTTTAACCTGTGTGAACTGAACTAGAGCTTGCGCTTAGAAAGTGTGAACTGGCACCACATTTTAAGTAGCATTTTGTCTTCAAAGTCAAACAGTGGATTTTTAAGGCTCTTTGTGAGGATTTGTCAGCAGAATATGGCGACCTGTTACTGGACGCAGAAATCCAGAGGCTCAGAAGGAGAAGAGTTTTGAAGCACTTTTTGTCGCTTTTGGTTGAAATCAAAGAGTTCATGCAGTCCAAAGGGGAAGATGCCTCACAGCTCAAGGACACAGACTGGATGCTTGACCTTGCATCTTAAACAGACATCACTGGGAAACTAAAATGTTTGAAGTGCGAGCTGCAGGGTGAGAGCAAGAGTCGCTGATGGTAAGCAAATATTAAGGTTTTTTTTTAATGCTACAGCAGATTTTCTGCAGAAAATGTGGAATAAAAATAAGAAACATAGACTGGTCAGAAGGAACATCATGATCACCTACCTTAAAGTGTGTTAGTTCTCCATTAGCTGCCAAAATAACCTTTACCAAGCAAGGAATGGACTCCATTAGACCACTGACATTTTGGTGTGGTTTCTGGCATTACAACATTAGCACCAGCTTAAGTCCTGCAAGTGTTTTTTTTTTTTGTTTTTTTTTTTATTCAACACATTTTAAACTTGTGAAAAGAGGCCACAGCCATAGGGGCAATACAGGTTTTCAAAAAGATGTACATGATATGAAGCAATGTGTCGGTCGGGAGGTGATATGTATTAAAGACACGGCCCACATGTACAGCCAGAAACAAGGTTTCAAGCAGAACATTGCTCAACATTCTGCTGCTGGCTTGCCTCCTTGCCATACATTATTACATATATTATTCATTAACGTAGGACCTCTTCATCTATTATTCAGTAGTTTTGGTATGAAGCTCTTGATCCCCATTGTTGGAGTGTTGGACTGGGGTCAATATGGGGAAACCCTGCCTGCTCTGAGGCTATGCAGCCCCCGTTTGCAACAAACAGTGATGAACCATATATTCTGACACCTTCATCTCTGAAGCAGCGTTAATATTGCTAGCAATGTTAGCTACTGTAGCTCACACCGTACGGAATAGCCTTCTCTCTTCTCATGTGCATCAACTAGTGATAGGTTTCCATGCTTCTTCCTCAGATGCTCATCATAACACCCCACAAGAGTTTCAAAAAAGTATTTATTCAGCACTTCATCAAAGTTACTCAGATAATCAAGCTTCCCTTTGACGAGCCTAATGCTCCACTCGAAAAGTGGCCTTGGATATCAGAAGAGATCAGAGTTATTTACTTCATGTGTCAGTGGTTTAGTGTTATGCCTGACCTGTGTATTAACTAGTGCATTATTTGTAATATTAAAAGAATAAAAGTGCAGTGGAAGAATCATCTCAATCAGTCCGTGCAAACAGATGCAGCTCTGTGAAGAGGAGCAGCTGTGTCTGAATAAGAGCTTCTCAGGAACAGTCCTCAATGCCCGGAGATGAGGCGGTGAGAGATTGAAGAAGACAGGAGTACGTAAACATGAGAAGAGTTAAGTCGAGTGACAGCACAGCAGAAGTCAGGAGGCGTGAAAACGGTGATAATTGTAGGAAAGGTTTGGAAACACAAATTTATAAAGAAATAATGTGACGCATGTGGCGTCGCTGTATGTGGACTGATTTAATTGATTGTTGAAAGAAGTGTGAGCTTAAAAACAGCAGCAGGAGAATCCAGACTGATCGACATGTTCTTGTGCAGGGCTATCCTAGCTGAGCTTTTGCTTTGCAGGAGCAACTTTAAACCTTGATCTTATCCTCGTGTTCATTCTCTGCTGATCCTCACTACCTGTACACCTGCTGGGATGGACTCTGTAAAAAGCTCTGCTTTAATGTTACTTGGAACCACACAAGCTTTCATCAGCAAACCATTGCAATAGCAGCAGGCTTCTCGCAACATTTTTTGCTGCTTTTTATTTTATTCCAGACATATTCCTTGTTGAATCTGGTGCGATCAATCTTTCTCTCTGCGCACCTGAATCACAGCAATCATTATGTGGGTTTTTCATTCTTGCCTTGGCTGCTTTATCTGTTTAAGAGTGTTGATCTTCGATCTTTGTAAATATTTTTCCACTACGCTTTACCAGCACACAAAAATTCTAAATTTTCAACAGATAGAAAAATTTGTATTTCACTGTTTCTTTTAAGACTTTGCAATAGATGTACACAAACAAATGTAGGGGACACAGGAAACATGGTGCTCTAGTTAGATGGGAAAACAAATAAGACTTTTTCAGCTTACTTGCGTCACAAAAAAAAAACACTACACATTACCCAGAAAAATTCATAATCATGGTGAGAGATGGTGGTAACATCATGCTAGGTGTCCACCATGCCAGATGAATTTAGCAAACATTCATCATAAAAACAAATATAGACATAGCCATAGTTCCACTTGAATAATTTAAACCAGAGGTTCCCAAACAGTGGGGCGCGCCTGTAGGCTACCGATGTCATTGTCTATGTTTAGCTACGTACATTAATTTTGCTCCCAACAAAGTCGATCCACCCCCTCTTCCCCCGTTCTTAGAGTAACCCTTCCCTTCGTTCAACAAGACAGCCATTTGTAATCCATAGGGGGGGGCACAGAAAATGTTTGTACACCACTGGGGGGCGCAGGAGAAAAAGTTTGGGAACCACTGATTTAAACAGTAAGGTGATGTGCAAGACTTGAAAATTGTTGTTCACAGATGATCTCGAAACAATTTGACTGAGATCGAGAAAAAATTGCAAAGAAAAATGGGCATATTTAGCCTCTACAACTGCAAATCTGGTGATGACAAAAGGGTTGTAATTGCTGTAAAAGTTAGTGACAGAATGTAGTGACGCGTGTTGTGGGCTATGGCGAGGTAGGAGCATGTGATTCTGATTTTTAACTGATAATTTCGAAAACCGTTCAATTACCTTCCACTTTGCTACACATAAAATCCATAATATAAAATTCCAAGTAGATATTTGTGGTCATAACATGATAGGATGTGTAAAAGCTGAAGGTGTCAGAAAGTTTTCCAGGTCACTGTGAATACTAATTGCTTGCTAATGTGAAAGCCTTTAAATAATACATAGGGTACAATGCAGTTAGCAGCTAAACCTCATAGGTATTGCTTTATGACAAATCCAATGTGCTGTAAAAATATTTCTGTGAAAATATTCTATCCACATCACATACTCGATAACTGAATATTCAAATTGCTGCTTGTGACTTGGAACTGTGGTTTTGTTTTTGAATCCCTATTCTCTGCTCTCTAAATCAAAGCAACAAAGGCAATGGAAGAAGTGATCCATTATTGCCAAGTGCAGTCAGGGGGTATTTGTCAGGTGGGTAATAATTGCTATAGTCAAGTTCGGTCAAGTTCTCTGCACATACTTTACAGGAGCTTGCAGCAATGAAGATGAAGTTTCAATAAATAAAGCAACAAGCTTAATATATAAAAAAAATCAAAGACAATGTATTTATAATATATAAAACACACACACACACACACACATACACATAGACATTTCATATATATATATATATATATATATATATATATATATGTGTGTATACAACCTTAAGATTCATTCAATATGCTTCATTATACACCTCTTTCAAAAATCTGTGGCATTTTTAAATATTCCTGTGGGTATAATGTAGTGTTTTAATTTGCATTTCACTGTTATTTCTATTAAATATCAGTAACCTTTTTCTTTCCTTTTATTATGATTTTTTTAATCTGAGCTACAGTGTTTCCCACTTTCACAAATGAAAAGACTTTGGGCTATGAAGTAAAATGTAATAATTTTCTAAAGCCAGAACAAGAATTACTTCAGTTTAATTTTCACCCCAGCCATGGACTTATGCCTCTGCTGAATTTCTGGGAGCTACATCAGCCTAGATGAAAGTGGTTTCAATTTGAAGTGTTTCAGCAGTTCGTCAGAAAGCCATGTTACCTAGACGCTGCTTTTAAAACACTGTCTTGAAATAGGATGAGTGTGTGTGAGTGAGTGAGTGTACCATCTATGGGTGTTCTGAGATAACCAGGTGTTTTAACTGTGCAAAGACAGAGAATCAGAACATGGTTTCTCATTTGTACCTAAGGGACAGACTTCAATCCGTCCCAAGTGGTGTGAATTCTCACAAGTATATCTACACAAGTTGATACATATTATTGTACAACCTGACACACAGGTATATTTAAAAGGGACTCCAGGATTTAGAAAGGCCAGAATTACGATGAGAGGCGGCAGAGTAAAAGTTGCTTACAAGTCCGACTTGTTCATAAGCAAACCAGCTGAAGCATGTTGAAATCAAGGCTAAGGAAGGCGCTCAGAGACAGCATCGTCATCATCCCTTAAACCTTCGAACTTGCACAAACACTCCGACATAAGCACAAAAACATGCTGCGCTGTTCCTTTAAACACCAAATCACCAACCTCTGCCACTCAGAAAGCTTAGTATTAGAATGGCATTGAAGCAGTAGTAGTTGGGTACAACTGCTATATAAAGAGAGACAGAGAGACTTACATGCGTGTGTGTGCATATATTTGGCAGGCATGTTCTGGAGGGAAACCTCTGGAATATTTCAGATTGATGAAAAAAAATATACTGTTAACTTTTTAGGTATGCTCTTATTATAGGTTGGCTTTCACGTGATACTCCTTTGTTTTATGGGTTCTTCTGCGTGACCTATTTTCCAAGACTAGGTGAAATATTTAAAACCAAAAATATATCCTGGGAAAAAGGAATTATATTTTTAAGATCCACTGAAACATTCACTGTGAATCTTGGAGGCCTAAACATTGATCCATGGTGGTAAGATTCAGAACACAAGTTCTTGCGTTACACCTTTAAGTCCAAAAATGCAATGTTTTATTTGTTTGTATTCGATATATTTAATCGACAATCCCTTTTGCTTAGTTTTTAAAGTATATCCTGAATTCTTACCTGTAAATGAAACGGATATAAGTTGTAAATTGTATATATGATGCATATATTGAAAAACTAAACGTAAGATTAAAGTTAAACTTATTATGTTATATTTACTTGAGAGTAAATTCTAATATTCCCCAGGAAAATGACCTTTTTCCTTTTTCAAGAAAAATGAATAAAATATTGCCAAGGAGTGAGAAAAGCCTAAAATTACCTTGGCCACATTTTAATTACTGAAACTGCCAAATGAAAATTATGTAAATTTAGCCTAATTAAACCTTCATCAGTCAAATCAAATCACACTGTTTGTACTGAACTAATAGGAACTGTCTAATTAAAGTCTTGTGCAATTTCCACCTAAACAGCTGAATTACTGAAAATGATGCATGAAAATTGTTAATCTCATTGCAAAAGTTAACTTGCTGAGAAAATTCACAGGGTGTGTTTAAGAGAAAAGGCAAGTTTAATTAGTAGAAAAATGAAACCACAGCTTATGTATGCATTTGTTAGGGATGTTTTCTCACGTTTTCATGTAGAAAATAAATACTAATACCCATCATTTCTGAGGCCTCTATTTTCCATGTTTACAAGGTCAGCTCCACAATCTTAATGCAATAACAAAGAGGAAAACTCAAGTAAATAAATAAAGCACCAGCCTGAACTACTGGCACCTCTGTTAAAGCCTTACAGAGGCACAATAATGTTAAACAAAATATATTTCTGCATTAAAAAACACTTGTTCTTCTTACACAAAATAACCACTTCTATTGTTGGCCCCCATGCTATCAATACTTTCTATGTTCTTTGCTCTTCTTGATGGTGTTTGCTCTCTAAGGTTCGTTAACAAACCTTTAAAGTCTTCATAGAACAACTGTATCAATACACTGTTACATACAGATGGATTTTGACCTCTGAAGGTAATTGGTTGCACTAGATTGGATTAAGGGATTCTATATGACTGAATGCAAATGGATTCCATGCTTTTAGGTTTTCATTAGTTAAAAAAAGACAAAAAAACATATCTTTGATGTCATACAATGATACTAGTGATTGCAAAGTGACAAAATACGCAAAATTGAAATAGTTCTGAATACTTTTTTTGCTGACTACTACATATACATGTACTGTATAGGTAGAATGAATAGTATTTAGAAAAAAATAAAAATATGTATGCTATTCAGCTTTGCAATTTGAACATCCGTGACACAGAGAAATTGGAAGATTAAAAGCTTGAAAAGCAGACTAAAATTTATTTAGTTCAAATTATAACAATAATGTTGGATTGTCTACTTAAGTATAAGTTTTAATAATTATCTCCTATTACTTCCAAGTCACAAAACCAAGATTTTTAGTTTGATAACAACACTTGGGGAAAAGTCAGGGGAGGTGTTTGTGTTATTCATGCAGGAGCAATAAATATCTCCCCAAGAGGTTACAGCAATTCATCTGACAGTTATTGTGACACTGCTGCCTAGAGCTAGTCTGATATTATACACCCTGCATCAATCACTGTTTATTGTGGTTAAATCCAGAGACAATAAATCTCAGTTCAGAGAGATGAAGGTTGACATAAAGCAAAGGAGGCATAAAGGCAAACAGACTGACCAATGAATGACGTCTCTCCCAGATATCCTCTTCGTTGGAGCACCACCTCCAAGAATTTGTCTTCCTCATCCACCACATAATACTCTTTCTCCATGGAAATCCAGGCCCAGTCCAAGCGGAATTGCTGTCCTTTCAGCTTGTTTCCGCCTAGAAAAAAAAAAAAAAAAAAAAAAAAAAAAAAAAAATAAATAAATAAATAAATAAATAAATAAATAAAACTATTAACATATTCCCAACCCAAATGCAGCTTTAATAATAAGCGAATAGACATAAACCAAGTTGAAGTGAGACTAACAAAAAAAGGTTAAAAAGTATATCTTGGTTTACTGAGCAAGTTATATCTGAATTGAAATGTATGATTTATTTAGTTTGATTTTTCATTATAGATTAAAAAAATAAACTAATTTGACTTTTATTTACAAACAACTGTATTTAAAAAGCTCACATATAACACGGTCTGACTACCTATATTTTTTCTTCATAAAATTCTTAATTAATCTATTATTAAATATTAAATATATACAACTGAAATTATGTTAAAAAACAAATGTAAGATAGCTTTACTCAAAAATATCAACAAAATTACTTTCTTAGGCGAACTTATGTCTTGAAATTTTTGCATTTGTTTACAAACAAAACAATTGCAAATACAGATATTTTGTATTTCTTCTCTTTTGACCAAATAAGAGCTTAGGCGTGTCAGTGTTCAAAACTAATTAACACCACTAATAGATTATTTTTGTGTTTATTAATTAAAAAGATAAATCCAGCACATAAGGTAACAAAGATTTTCCATATTCCTACAAAGGAGTTGTGGGAATATGTTAGTGTGGTTAACCACTAACATGTAGGCATGTGATCCTATTCCAAAAGGTTAAAAATGACAAACTTCTAAGTTGTTTTCTATTCCATTTAAGAAAGTAGTACATTTTTAATTTTATTTAAAAGTACCAAGCTTCCTTCCCAACAGTATCAACTCAATATCTGGGTTAAAAAAATAACTCGGCAGTTCCTTGTGTATTACCAGCCCAGTGTTGATCTCCATTCTCTTTGGAAATATTACTGACATGCACATTGATCCAGCCACTTTTATTTTGACAGTTTCACAGACAGAATCTGCAATAAACATCATGTTCTAACTATTAATGAAATTATGAGAACAGAATATGTGACCCAGGGGGGAGAACTATAATGAAATTAGAATGAAGAGAAAGTGCTCTAATTAGCTTGGGTTTGCAGTTTACACAGTCATTAAAAGAAAACACATGATCCTATACTATTGAATCCTGTTGAGCAGCGTTTTGTTTTCTTTTTATCATCATCCGAGAGATTCAAGCATGCCAACAAATCAGTGTATCTAAGAAAACAGTTGCAGAGTAAATGGTGTTTTTTTTTCTTCTGCTAGGCTAATAAAGGAACTCAATATCAGCCACTTCAAAAGAGTAGGCAGGAAGGATGGCGCTTTGTGCATCTAATCTAACCACCTACACTCAGGGGTTTGTTACTGAATGGAAATCAAAAGAAAGCACCAATAAAGGGAATATAAGAAGTGGAGGCAGGATGATGTTTTTAATGCTTTTGTATAAAGGCAAACAATGCCTATTCTTGCAGGTACTGAAAGAGACCATTTTTTAGCACTCTTACAGTTCATTAAAACATAATTCTCCTGAAAAAGAGCAACAATCTAATTTATATCAGTATGTCTTTAAAATAAAATAGAGTAAACAAATAAAACTGTTTTGTTTATCTCAGAAGTACATAAAATGGCATTTTTTGGCAATTTTGTTATGTTGCAAAGTAAGCATTTAAACTGATTTAAGATCTAAAGTCCCTTCAAGGTTTGTATGAACTAGTCAGCCTTCTTATAGAAAATAAATATTCAACTGGGAAGCTTGGCATTGTTGTGTGCACCTCGCTGAACATCAACCAGAATAGTTAAGCGCAAGAGTTAAGCTTAGAGAGAAGAACATACTTGGTATATTTGTCTTAAAGAGA
Organism: Micropoecilia bifurca; assembly: GCA_903067075.1. NCBI lineage: Eukaryota > Metazoa > Chordata > Actinopteri > Cyprinodontiformes > Poeciliidae > Micropoecilia > Micropoecilia bifurca. The sequence continues at coordinate 50,934 of CAEGAF010041240.1, read as the reverse complement.
GACTATGATACAGCCTAATTTTCATGAGACCACAATTTACCAAAAAGTACAAGGTAGATGGGGAAGCTTTGAGAAAGTCGATGTGACAGGAAATGTCCAACCCCAGGTGGTCAAACTAATTGTGTAGATGGTAGAAATAAAGCCAAGGAAACTATTCACACTGAACTCCAACATCAAAAGAAAGTTATTTTGCACCACAAAGAAATCCAAGAACATACCACTAATGACAGGAAAAAAAACACAGAAAAGGGAAGGCAGTAATTTGTTGAAGCTCTTCTTTGGTTCTTCTTTACTGTATCAGGCATAAGAAACCATGAATCAGTGTGATGAATCTTAAATCTACGAAGACTTCCCAAGAATAAAACACATGGCTTTAATGTCTCTCATCCTCTTTTTTTGGCAATGCTTCATCGTTTGTCAGATGAGTTTGGTGGCCAATCATGAAACTTATTCACATTTTTCATCCATGCGTTTCCCATCCACTCAAATCTCCATTAACATGTTTGGATCCAGCACTCTAAAAAACCAGCTTTGTTGCCAATGACCTTCAATGGTTTACATATTTAAGCTTCGCATTTTCAACTGAATTAGAAAAATAAATTAACTTTTTGATGATGTTTTAATTTACTGTGATGAAGAACAGAGATTGTAATGGTGTGGCAACATATTACAGTAAGGGCAATTTTTTTTGTAAATACTATTGGTAGTTTAATTATATGAAGTATTCAACTAAATCCAGATATGTCCTTTAGCTACAGCATCAATTTCACATCTATTTGTTTTACAAGCAATTTCTCTAACTGAAAAAATTTATGCCAGCACTACATCTTCATCATAAAAGGTCACAAAGTGATGCTGTTGTTCAGTAATCCCAGTGCAAACAGGGTGGTGCTGCTCTGTCACATCCATAATTAAGAGCAAAGATGATTTCATCCAACTCCGCAGTCAACACCCGTTCGCTTCAGCTTTTTATTTTTTTGAACAGAATAAAGCTCTAACATGGTTTGCTGACATGGTGCTAAAACACACAGAAGAGGTGAAAAGTTCAGCACTTTCCAGCCTGGCAGACACATCCACAACATGCTGAGGTGAGGAGACTGCTAATATAATCAGAGGTCATGTATCCCCCTCTCGAAAGGCCTTCGGGGCAACTTTAAGCTTCGCGTATCGGCCGCACATTCTGAACTGCACACGTTTACATCGCTCCCATTCCAACCCCGCTGCAGACTGCAACCTTGGCTTTCACCCATGATACTGAGTGCCCTGCAAACTGACACACAAATCTCAGTTCATGTCTATGTTGAAGTTTGCTTGCGTGTATAGGTTCCTTTTTTTGTGACCTCTCAGTGGGGGCGAGAGGCTGTGCACAAACAATAGCAGCAGGCTGCAGAACGCCTCATTCCTCCAGCCATTTAGAGGGATGAAAGACCTCTCACGTGTGCTGACAATACACAGAAGATGTCTTTGAAATAGTTCTCAATGCAGGGAAAAACAAAACACTCTCCACATTCCTTTTAGAGGTTTTACTGAGAAAAATGCAGCACACGGGTTTGTTTTCTTTGCCTTTTCTTCTCAGACCAATTTGAGATTATTGCTTTTGTATGACACATTCCAAGGATCTCGGCACTCCTGAGAAACCCTGAAAGAAAATATCTGATGTCTGTCTGCCACTGTCTACTGCGATGTCTTGGGATGTACTTTACCCAGTTAATTCTGAGAGCTGTAATGTCAGATGAGATTACCCTCGAACTAAGAAGCCTTAATATTAAAAGGCATGAAACCCTCCTGCACAGGAGCGTGAAAAGGTTTCATGCTGTGATGGAGCTAGAAGACTTAAACTCACCTCCTTTTCAAGTGCCTAAAAGATGTTTTTTTTTTTTCTTTTAAAATATGGTTCACAGTCTATATTCTCATTTAATTAAGTTTTGCCGCAGTGGACAGCTATGCAAAATTGAATTACAAAGTTAAAACATCTTGAGAAAACAACAGATTTTACACCAGGAAGAAACTACATGTGGTGAATGATGTCTCTACTTAGATATGAATATGGGTTCTTTACTGCTCTGGGTGCATTTTCAACATGTTTTTTTATTTATATAAGAAAAAGAAAATTAAATCTTGCAAATTTCCTTTGCCGTTGGCCTTGATAGACAATCTTTGTAATTAAATAAACATCAGAAAAACTTTCAATTTTGAAGAAGAAAGAAACAGCATCAAATCAGCAATATTTTTTAGATAAATTCCAAGGCTACTCTATTTCCAGTTTTCTGTCACTCAAGATGCGTAAGTACATTGAGGGAAATGCTTTTATTCCATATTCACAGTGACATTAATTGACATGTATGTTCCAAATCAGTCATGTCTACTTTGATTTGCAATATGGAGAAGGGACAAGATTATATTTCACTATTTCTGGTAATTGTGAGTAATAATATAGTAGTTATGTAAAGTTGAGAGTCAATGTATTGAAACAGAAATATATCATTGTGAAAAACATGCACTTTTCGGAAACACAGTGCCTTGTCATACGTTTGCAAGGCCCTGTAGGTTGACCAGAGTTGAATGAAGTAAACAGGTCAAATCTGAAGAAAATCTGTCAGAAGCTACAAAAAGACAGAGACAGATGCTCATTTTCCAAAGACGAACAAAGAAAATGTACATAAAGTACATTTGAATGGTTTAGATCAAAACACATTATGAGGACCCAATTAACCATATTAATAACTTGTGACAAAATTAGAAATATTATTATTGTTTACATTCTTCTTCCAATCCAACTGAGCTTTTTAAAATTTACATTTTAAATGTAAATCAAGATGTCCGACATTTCATTTAGGGAAAAAAATTAAAATCATATATATTTTTATCTTTTTATTTTAACACTACTTTGTTAAGTATGCAAAACATCAATAAATGCAGTGAGGTTTATGATTATGATCATGTTAGGAAATGAGGTGAATTTAAGAAGGTATGAATACTCACTGTAAAAATTTAGACAACAAAAAATGCTTCAGTATTTGCTACTGAAGTTGATCCTGAATGTCATTACACAATAAATATTTTATATTTAATTTGCTCATTTGAGGTCAAGAAGAAAAAATGTTCTTATCTTTCAGTCGTGCAATGTTAGACGCAGATGGCTGCATGCTGACATTTTCCATTCAACCTGAACAAAGTTGAATTTTTCTGTCAAAAAGAATAAGATGCCCTTCCAAAGGTAAGAGGTAGAATGAAGTGACCTGTTTGTCCGTCTGCCTATTTTTGTACAACCATTTAGTGCACTGTGGTAACATTACCTTCAGGGTATCACCTGGTCTTTTTTATTATGGTTCCAATGATGTTAAAGTGTTTAATTACTGATTTAGTTGTGGATCTGATATAATTGAGGTCAGTGAGTATTTTTACTTGATAATTTCTGCATTTAAAAGACAGATACATATCTATCTCCCTTACATAAAAGGCATGTTCTCTTATATTTGACATTTTAAAGATGTGCCTCTAACTGTGTGACATCTTATTTACAACCCCTGGAAACAAAAAGCCATGAATTTGACATGCCGAGGCAATCTGGTCATTGTAAAAAACATGTATGACTGCATGTAAATAATACATATATACAATATTAGTTGTGTTCAGTGACAAGTGGGGTTTTGAATTTGGATTTGTTTTAAAGTTTTCCCAACCGAACATGGAACCAAATTCAAACTCTATTTTTTTCCTATTCAGTGTGAGCTTCTGAAGAAAAAGGTGGGTTTGTTTCACAGAAGCGCTATCAAAACAAGAACGGAGTTGTACATTTGTGAATAATATTGAAGTTCTAAATTTAAATGGACACAAGATGTTAGATGACTTGGTAAGAAAAATGTGAACTAAAATGTGAAAACCAAAACTGGCTTACGATGTTCCCTCTGCACGGTGAAGCCAGAGACACAAGCAATTACAACATTTCTGTGGAGTCAGTCCTACCATCGCTCTAACATTATGAGTTCAGTTGCGTATAAATATCACTCCGTGAAAATTGTTGTTTACTACATTTGCTGTCAGAAAAAATACAAAGTGGGTACAGCATGAATACCAGAAATAACTGACACGGAATATTCTTGTTCAATGTTCAGCTCAAATTCTCTTAAAAGGCTTCTTTCAAGTATCTTCAGAAAAATCCCTTCCAGATAAAAAGGATGTATACAATCTGTTGTGAGTTGTGTGCGTGTGACATCTCCTTGCTTTTTGCTCGATTGCTTAAAGCTCTTCCTATCAGGGACTGAATGGAGAACTACAGGCTTCCATTTTGACAAGACATTTACATTTCAGACATAATGTTGATATCAAAAGTTTCTCAAAAATGTGCTAAAATTTAATGATGATGCATTTACTTTCTTTACTTTTTCTCTGTACTTTTTCTCTGTGGCTGCATTGGAAAGTGCTCCCTATATAAATTGAAAATATCGTGTAGCACACTGGTGCTATTCTTGTACAGTACATCTATGCTGCAGGTGTTGCTGTGGTGCATCTGTTCCAGAAACTAACTGCATCGGGCAAGCAAAGAAAGTTACCACTGACACTCTAACTGTTTTTTCACTATAAAATCCTTCTGAGAAGCATTGTGAAGTTTTTTGTTACACACTCTGCTAAGCCATCAATATTTCATTATCAAAAGAGGCACAAAAGATTTTACAAGAGCAACACTAAATCCAGATAGACTCTTGCTCATATCTCATTTTCTGTTTGACTCCAGACTTGTAGTGCCATCACTGTTGGAGCAGAGAAAGAAAATATGAAGACAAACTGTAGAAGTTTGGAAGGATGGACGAACCTGCCCTGAAGTACTGGGAGTTGTTTGTTCACTCACCAGATTTATGTACATTGATATAATTAAAACAAAACAAAAAAAAAAAATCTAATTATGCATTTCTTATAGTTTAATGCATTTTATAAGAATCTCAGAGGTCTTGACTTTCTCAACTTCTAATTTGCTTAGATGTTTAATCATTTATGCAGCGTTTGATCATTCCCTCCACAACTTGAATTACTGCTCATAACTTCAAACCAAACAAAATCGGGAGGTAAATACGATATTTTTTTTTTTTTTTACTGTTTATCCCACAATTTGCACTTTTGGGCATAAATGAAGTGAATCCCACTTGCATTGCACCCAAAGCAATTCAATTGCAGGAGATAAAAGTGGCGTCTGACAGAATAATGCATTCCTTCCAACCTGTATCCAATCGCCATTGGGCATGACTTTGCTGCTGAGACACCTTAAGCCAACTTGGACACAAAAAACCCATAAAAAAGTGACATCTGAGGCAGAGAATCTTTCACTCCTTTGAAGTTCCTGTGATACACTTAATAACCGTGGGGTTTTTCCACTGATGTCTACAAAGACAGCCGTTTATGACCCTAGGCGTAGCTCAGAGGGGAAATCCTTGGGGAGGAGGAAGCAGCAACTTCCTTCAGGTACCTCAGCATATCTGCATGCACATTTATCGTTTGTCTTTGCAGAAGCTACGACATGCCCAATTATGCACGCCTTCATAGTGTCGGATGAATGACGACACCTATAAAATTGTGTGCTCTCCAACGTGAGTTGGAGCGTCACTGCAGCAGCATCTCCCATTGTCTTCACTTTATTATTTAAAAGAGGGATGAGTTTAATGTAGCCCATTACTGGCACTGCAGAGACCAAAACCTGACCCAAGATGATAAAATACTTACTGAAAGCTTTGGTTTTCCCTTTTCACTTCTTTTCTGCTGTCATTGTTCTCAGATATCTTACCAGATTTAGCTAAATATGTATATATAACTGAATTCAAGCATTTCACCTGCAAACAATGAGGTATGTCTCCAAAAAAGCTCAAAACCGCTGAGTACTTCTGTGTTATGAACAGACTGATGCAAAAGTTATTACCTTACATTACAATGCTTAATAGTTTGAAGTATGAATTGCTGACCAATTAAGATTCATTATAAATAACAAAGAAGAAGACCAGCAATAATTAGATGATAGATGAAAGGGCAAAACAGCAAAGTAAGGGAGATTATAGGTGAATTCTTTCAAATGATCACAAATAATAGGAAGAAAAGGGCAGGATGTAAGTCAGACAGGATTTATGGGTTGATATAAAGATGATCAGTCTGTAGCTGTGCTCAGGTGTTGAGGGAGTCCAGGTTGTTTTATTAGTGACCTTTATCTCATTTGCTTTGTTGGCTGTGTTATCTCGTATCTTTTTCTTCACAGGACTCCATAGAGTCTCTTTGGACATTTTCCTTCCACTCAACTTTCAGTTGAATGGAATGAACACAACTGCCCTACCCTCCTTTTCTTTAACAATGACTCATTGTGGTTTACCTTCTTTGTGATTATGATTATGTAGACATCAGTTAACATTTCAGGGTTTTTTAATTTTTTATTGGCTCTAGTGTACTTTATTTGATAGTAAATTAACAAGAAAGTGGATAATGAGAGAGGGGGAAGACATGTGGGAAAGATCACCAGGTCAGGAATCGAACCTGTGACAGCTGTGTCAAGGACTAAGGACTAATATGTGGGTTGTTATTAACCACTTCGCCACCACAACATCATCCGATTTCTGTATTATTTAAATTTCTTTAATAGTTTTTTAGCATTCTAATTTCCCTAGATATTGCATTTATATTTTAATTTGTAGTAATATAATAAAATCTGATTAAACAGCAATAAATGTTTGAAATATATTGTCTTGTGTGTCATGATTACATTTAATATATCAGTATCATTCTTTGAATTAAATTGCTGAAATAAATGAGCTTTTCAATGATATTGTGATGTATGGAGATGAAACTGTTCTTTATTTTTAGGAAGACAAATAGCTTTAAAGATTAATAGAGTCTAGATCTATTGTTTATCATAGGGTGTGATAATTAGACAGAAAAATACATGAATGCAAAAAATGTTTGGCCATAATTTTAAGCATCAGTGTAGAAAAATCAAACATTGGTTGTCAGGCACCAGAAAATCCCAGTCGTACATGATTAAAGTGATGAAAAATCCCTCCACAACTCTGAAAGTCTGACGTTCTCATCTCAAGGTCGTAATGAAATGCAAATAATTATGAGTAACATAGCAGAATGTGCCATAATCCTGCAAGAGAGAGAGCCATCCTCTCTTTGAGAGACAGACACAGCAAGCACAGACATACAGTACATGAATTTAGTATCCAGTAGCTGGTGACTGAAACAGAGTCAACACTTATCATATGTCATAAAAGAACCCACAGTGTAGTGGGAAATTTAACTGAACAAAATTGGAACATTAAATAATGGGACTGCATGTCGCTGAACTGGTGGTTATAGTGGCGAAAACGGCACTGAAAAAGCAAACATACAACAAACACAGATGGTGAGCATTTTAAAAGCTCAGGAAATGAATAAATCACAATGAACAAGCGTCTAAGACTGAACGTGTAAAAAAAGAAACAGGGATGACTGTGGTGGTGAAGAGAATAAAGAGAGGAGAGCAGAGCTGAGGGGAGAGAGTGACAGTAAACTCCTGAATTCAGACGGATAAAGAGAATTTGCTGCTATAGCCAGAGGATGTGTTCCTCTGTACTGAATCCTGATGTATTACCTTTTTTTCCCGACACAGATCAGTGCACAGTGATTTAACAACAGAAAGAGGCTAACTACGGAAAAGGTCAGCATATTGACCTGGCCCATTTGTAACCGTGGTGACAGCTCGTTTAAATGTTTGTTTTTGGCAGGTTTTATTAATGCTAGCCACTACAAGCAAAACAAAAACTTTATATAATGTTTTGGATTTTTTTTAATTGTCAGTAACGTTTCTTATTCTCGACTTTTGGAAAGAAGTGTACTTAACACACATTTACATTGCAAGTAAAAAGTTTGTATACTCAATAAGCGCATGGCTGATATTATTTTGTTTTTTTTAAAATAATTATTTAAAACATTTTTGCCATGTCAAATATCCAGTTCAAGCTTCTGTAACATGGTTGATGGCTACAAAAAATGTTTCTTTGTAAAGTGGCAAAAAAAAGTAGTGTGGGCAAACCCACAATCATCATGTGGTGATTGGAGAAAATATTTTTGATTCATTTAATAGCAGATGTGTGTGATATTATAATTCCACATGGGAAGAGAATGTTTCCAATTCATCAATTGAAATGAACAAGATATTCATGCTATTGATGAGTTTGTAAACCTCTACCCGGCACAAGATGCTTATTTTTTTTCAAACCCTGGCCATTAGGTATTTATAACATATTATTACATGAGTTAAAAAAGTATCTTGCATGTCCTAATATGAAATCTCTAGCAATATAAAAACTGTCTATCTTAATGTGAGTTAGCAACCCAATTGGACCCAATTGGTATGATTTACTGTGATACAAAAACACAGCTCTCAATTCACCTGAAGAGCTTCCCTTTCAGTACTAAATTAGCTTTTTCAATTTACATTTTTATTCAGACAAATTATTGCAAAAGATTTCCAATATCTGAGCCCAAAGCGAAGAAATAGTTAGTTTTGTTCCTCTCAGAGTCAGAAGTTTAGTCAGTTTTTTGAAACATCAACTTGTTTCTGGCCTGTGAAAGAAAATCTAAATACACAAAGATAATTTGTCACTGTTATTTCACAACAGAAAGGGGGGCTAATAAAGAGGCAGACATTTTATCTCGACTCTTGCACTGCTTTTAAGAAGGAGGGAAAAAGACCCTTTGAAGACATGAGAAAATATTCACAGCGATAACACAGATCTACACTCCATCTATCAAGCACAAACAAAACAGATAAGGAAAAATTGTCCTTGCAGAAGATATGGTGATAATTAGTCCTCTAACACTTGCAAAGTCGTACACAAAGCATTTTGCTACTATTAAAGGCCGAATAAAGAATTCATGCAATGTGAACTGCTTGCAGTGCAACGTGGATGAAATGCAGATCTAGAGGAGGCAATTAGAGTTTTAGGTGGATATGTAAATCTAGATGAAGTGCTGGTACTTATGGGAGCAGAGGGTGTTGCTGCTGGGATGAAAGGATTCTGCTGGAACAATCAATCTTGTTTGCAGTCAGCGGTGTGGGTTTCAAGAAAAAAGTTCTACCTGATCTTCTGTTGTATATAGTCAGAGGTTTTGGTGGGAATTTTTTCTTAGACCTTAAATGTAATATGGACAAAATACAATATATACTGTATCCAGTATTTATTTAGTGTCATTTTTTTTACTTACATGGTGGACGGGATTGATGCAACTTTCAAAATTAAGACATTTTTTCGAGATGTGGTATTGTTTTTCCATTGTTTAAAATACCTGGACCTCCTTTCCTTTTTAAGCATAATTTATGCACTGACTGTTTAAAATAAGCCAAGCAACTACAGCTTATAGTTATAAGTCATTCAAAAGAGTTACATGAGATATATTCTTATTTTAGCCCTGGCACTAGAGCCCATCATCTACCAGCCATCATAGGAGAAGTTATTCTGGGGTTGGAGTTACAAATCCCTTTCACTTGGGAGCAGCTACGTACGCGACATTTTTCCAGACGAGCTATGAATTCAACACTTTCGAATGACACACACCTTTGTATGAACTGTGTGATGCTGTGAGCTGCATATTGTCCAAAAAACCCCAAAACAAACCATCCTCTTTCTACCACTTCCTGCTGTCTTCTTTGATGTTTATACCAGTGGTAACATTCAGCTTTTGATCAAATGACTCGTGAAGGAAAAGAAAGTGTTTCCATTGTAATTTTGCGAAATACACCTATATGGTTGAAACACTACCTCACCTAGCGCAAAAGTTTTTTTTTTAAATGTGAAATTTATTTTTTTTTTAATTGGCATGTTTCCATTAAGAAAATTTACTGAAATCATTCTAAGCACAGGAACATTTTCAAAACTGACTCTATGAGAAACTGAAAAATCCCCATCATATCGGTAGTCCTGGCCTGTTTTCTTTCCGCTGGTATTTTCACGGTAGATGTTATCGTCTCTGAAGTCTGTAAGCCTGTAAGCCTATAAGCATGAACCCGTCTGCATGTTATACATGAACTCTGGAGAAAGTTTGCGGCTGCACAACAGCGTCCCAAGTGGAAAGCTTAAAATGTTCTGGTGGTGATTTTAATTAGACGTGTTCATTTCACAAACTGGGGTGGGTTCTTTGAGACTTCAACTAATATATTTTGCAAAAAAACAAGAATCACAATTTTTAAAGAAATGTCTACATTCCTGGTTTTGCCACATCACATTTATTGATCTATTTATTCATTCTAACTTTTCAGAGTTATGTCTAAAAGCATGTGCAGAAACATACTGGGCAGAGTTTGCATTTAAAAATATCGATAAAATCCACCAATGTTATTTTTTACATAAATATTTTTAATTCAACCTATTAATCTATATCTAATTTACAATAAATACAATTTATATTATCCTAAGGCAAACTAAAAAAAAATCCAAACACCCACTGCCAAATAAATGTTACAACTCATTTGTGTTTGCATAAACTTCCCCCATATTACAGTGAGTGAACCTCACAACATCTCAAACTGAAGTTTGTGGAAAAATCCATCAGAATTAGCAACAGAGATCCTAGCTGTTCTTTTTCTGATGGAGGATATTCATCCTGCCACTCCTCGTCTGTAATAGGGCCACATAATTACCAGCGGCTCCCCCAGAGCCTTGCCCAGTTTATACGCCTAGGGCTCTCATTACCCACAATGCTGCCTGGGCTGTTAAATATCAAACACCTCTTTGTGCTGGAGGCACTGACCGCCCCTCAGCCTGCGGCAGCCCCTCCGTGCTCGCACTGTGTGTGCTTGTGTGGGATTGCCTGCGTAAGCGTGAAAACGCACAAGTGTGGATCAGTGATTAAACTAATCTTGTTCATAACAGGAAACCTCACTTAGGTGTGGATTTATGTTTTGCATCATCCTTGCTTCCTCTAAAATGATGGGCTTTGACTCACAAAGTCACATAAGAAAATGTTAACGGCGTATCTAAAAATGTTGTTTTCCTCTGCAAATTTAAATGCAGAACAAATTCGCTTAAACTCTTGAGACGATTACAGAGGACAAAGACGACACAGTAAAGAGAAAATCATGGCCTTGAGTATTTCATTTTATAAGCCTTCCAGATTTAACCAAAATATTGCCCCAGGAGAGGGAAAGAAAATAATATAAGCATTTACTTGCATGATCAATAACATTTCTTCTTTTTTAAAAAAATGCTATTCTTTTATGCACTAACACTTGCCTTTAGGCAAATGTCTGAAGAATAATGGGGGAGGACAGCGTCTACTCAAATAAAAATAATCTCTATGATTAAAGGCAGAACATATCTAACTTTCAGTTTTTCTAAATATCATCTAGAGTTTTTAAAACTGGTGGCAAACATTAGTATCTACGCCAGTTTCACATTTCCATGTGTTACTAAAGATTGCAACTCTGATGAGCCAACAAATTAACTGAAATTACATATGAACCCAGTATTGACCTTTAATTATGTGCCCAGTGATACATGATGCCGTGTGGCTAAAAGGTTCTGTGCTAATTGTCCTGTGGGTGTGTTTGTGAAGTTTCTCACACAGCATAAGTGATGCTCTCCAACTACACATGTGACCACATAATGTAATGCAAGCATATCTGGAATTCATTAAAGCATGTGTATCATGTTCTGCCAAATTACACTTTTTTCCCACACATACTAATACTAAACTAAATGATACACACCTGCAAATGTACAGTATGGTTAGATTTTTATAAAGCTGAAGAACTTGGCTTTGTCTAATTAAGGGACCTTCAGGTGCTACATATCAATACCAAAATCGTCTTCTCAATATGAGATTGTCTATATTTTCTCTTATTACAAGTACAAATGTTAGCATATTGAGTATAAATCCAACTGTTCTTTAGACATGTCTATTCATCTGAAGACAGGTTAGGTTGGAGAGACTTATTAAGAGAAGCAGCCAAAAAGGTCCTTGGTAATTTGGAGGACCTGCAGAGATTCACAGCTAAGATGGGAGTTTGAGTCCACAGGACAACTACTGTCCTGTTAGTAGTCCATCTGCTGGCCTTCACAGAAAAGTGGCAAGAAGAAAAACCTTTTTTTTATTTTAAAGAAAATGTATTGTGTGTGGGTAGGTAATCAGTGTGGTGCCTCTGTAATTTATCACATCATTTACACACACACACAAACAGCTGTTAAATACAAAAAATGCAGACCATGGACAGTCTATCACAGGGCAACACAGTGACAGACAGGACAAACAATCATGCACACACACACTCACACATAGGGACAATTTAGAGAAACCAATTAACCTGTCAGTCATGTTTTTGGACTGTGGGAGGAAGCCGGAGTACCCAGAGAGAACCCACCATCCACAGGGAGTAACATGCAAACTCCGTGCAGAAAGACCCCAGGGTGAGAATAGAACCCAGAACCTTCTTGCTGCAAGGCAACAGCTCTACCAACCTATAAAAATGCAATTCATACTATTATTCTTCACAAAAGTAGGGGGTTGCAGCTTTGAGGAAATTAAAGATAAAAGTAATCTGCAGAGGGAGATTATGTGAAATGCTTTATGCTGAAATTCAGTGATGTATTTCTTTGTTTGGTCATTAAAATATATTGCTTTATTGATCAAAGTAATCTTTATTTTATAACTTATAAAAATCCCCAAATATAAAAGCCTTCAACTGAGAAAAAAATCAGCCTGTTTTGAAAGATGTTTAAACCTACAGGGTATTAGTTCCTTTTCCTTTTCTGTACTTTTATTTTTTATGCTTGTTTGCATCATTGCTTAATTTAAATTATACTTAATTATACTTAATGTTTTTAGCTTTCCGTTGAGTGTTTTTTGCTTTTACCAAGCAATTTTCTACCTCTGCATTTTGATTTACTCCAGATTTTTATCTTGTGAAGTATTTGTACTTATTTCCTGCAGTTTGCTGATGTCAAACAGATACACACACCTCTGAATGTCTCCCTAAATAACAAAGATTTCTTACATCGGAAAGTGGCTGCTGTTGTAAGATTGCAAGAGGATGCACACAGTAGCAATGTCCATTCAATAAAATATGCTGATTGTTAAATCTTCATATCTTGAGCATAACTGGAAAATATATATGGCAGTGTTTACCTGAATTGAATAAATCTGATTCTGGTTTTACAAAGTAAAAGCAAAGCACCTTGATGCATATTTAATAGTGACACTACTCAATAGTTTCCTTTTCACATTTGTTATACTGGCAAAAGATAAACTACAGTCAGCCCTAATGCTACAATATATGGCTTATGTGTCTTATATCTTAAATGTGAAGTTAACATACTGTAAGTTAAAATTAATTTTCACATTAAAAAGTGTTAAAAAAAGAAAACAATTGAAATTTTCTGTGAAATGTACATGTACACAGATATTATTATTATTAATGGGGATAATTTGTTAATTATCCCCATGTACTTGTTTGATTGGCATCACAAAAGATAAGGATTATCATAATATGTATCTGATCATTTCACTACTAAGTTTGACCAAAACATAATTTGAACCCCATGAATGCAGAAAAGAGACATGGATTTGTCAGAACTAATGTTCAGCATCACGGCTTTGACTGACAGATAATTTTATCTGTACATCCAGATCTAATTAGTACAACAACAACAAAAAAAACTAAATTATGCTTCATTGATCTGTTTAGAATAACTACTGAGAATAGTTTATAAAAACTAGTTTTCCTATGAGGAGGGATAAAAAATACTTAGCAGCTGATTTACAAATTGATCACCATATTTATTTACAATGAAGAACTCTACTGAAAAAGTAATAAAGAGATCCAGTAAAATTAGGGAAACTCTAAGAATTAATGTATAAAGGCTGTTTGCTCTCCAGTCCAAGTCAGCTGACTTCTACATTTTAACCATAAATTACATTTATTTTTTACCTTTCGAACTATTGTGCCTTTTTGCTTATGTAAAAAACAGTTATTGTCATTACGGTCATTGTTGACACTCAACAGCTGCACAAACGACGCCTCTCAAAAGTATTTGCAGTTCACCCTACTGAAAAAGTAGCTCCAAAACACCTCAAAGTCATGCAGAAGTCATTGTCCATGGCCTTTCTGAACTCCTCCCACGCTCATGTTTTCCCTCAGAGACCACCAGCCGCAAACCGCTTAGACTGCTGGTCCCCGTCAGATGCTTCCAAAAAGACCCACAAGAACTCCTTCTTCAGCCTGACAACATACCTCAGCACCAGTGTTGAATTCTTTTAAAAATTTCTTATATAATGGAAAGAAGATATCTGTGTTTATTCTGTACATGTATACAATTATGGTGATCAGATGAAGCTAGAGCTGGACTTATGTTTTCAGCTATTGCAGTTATTTAGAGTTATTCATTACACCTAAACTCCTATTGCTGCACAACATCAGTTGTGAATCATTTCCCTCCTTGGGTCATCAGAGGTGTTTTCTTTCTGTTTCTGGGATGAGGACTAAACAAGGCAAAGCAGCATTTAGTTTTTTTATGCTCATCAACTCTCAAAACAAATGTCAAAAAAAAAAAAAATAAATAAAAAATATACAGAAACTATGGGGGTCACAGCCAAAAACATTACTGTTAAATGCCGTAAGACTGGTTTATCATTTCTATCTTGTCTCTGTTTTATCTTTGCTTAAAGTTTCATCTTTCTAGTGGTGTTTCATTCATATCTGAGTTGTTTGATTTTTCCATCTCTGTAATGCTGTTCTTTCCTACCTTAATCCTTAAATGATGTGTTAATTTTTGGTTGATTTGTTTGTTTTTAATAAATACTGTATTTACCCTGGGAAGAAAAGTCCTTATAGTCGTATTTAATTTAAGTAATTTCTTTCTTTCGATTCATTTTTGATCAATTCACAAAAAATTGGATATTATGCAACTTAAAGTAGCTGCTAGCTGGAAAATGGCAAAAACTCTTACCGTTGTCCTCAACAAAGAAGTGAAAGACATCCAAAGTAGCATTTTCTTCACCCCTCAGGACATAGCAGATGTTCAGGTCATCAATATCAGCTGCAAAAGAAAATTACATTTATTTCTTAAAAACCCCCTTATATTGAAGAGCTCATGTGACAGTGAAATATCTTTAAAAGTAAGAACAGATCAACTTTGAGATCATATACAACAAAAGCTGAGATATTAAACTACAAAGCAAAAAACATAAAAGAATGGAAATGAGGGTCAGTTTAATCTAAATGGTTTCATGGTCGAATCAATGTGAGGTGAGGCATGATGAAATTTTAAAACTGTCTGATAGCTAAGGTCTAAATCACACAACTAGGAGATTTGTCCTTGACAGGAAATGAAAAAAAAAAATTTAAGAAAGAATTTGCATTTTGTGATTAAAAAAAACATTCATGTGATGTTTCATGCTGACTGCAGAAATAGCCTCAAACAAGCTTTTGAAGTTGCATCGCAGCCTTTTGGCTTGTTCAAACACTTCCTCCGTTCAAATAACTGTTCAGAGACGCAAGCTGTCCCGCTTTAGTATCGGCTATACTAGCAGCAG
The DNA here is from genome assembly GCA_903067075.1 of Micropoecilia bifurca. NCBI lineage: Eukaryota > Metazoa > Chordata > Actinopteri > Cyprinodontiformes > Poeciliidae > Micropoecilia > Micropoecilia bifurca. The sequence goes on along the minus strand of CAEGAF010041240.1, from coordinate 35,391 downwards.
GTCTCTAGTATCACACTGATTCAATTACTTATCAGTGCTCAGCATGAACAATTTCCAACCAGAGGAATCACTTTTGAAAGTCATGCATCCGTAATCTGGAGCGATAAGGGCTGCAAACCTGATATCCAAAGCGGCTCAAGCTAAACCAAAGACAAGAAAAAAGGGTTTAAATTCAAGAGCCTTAAACCTGTCCATGTCAACAAAAAAAATCAGGGGATAGTGGATCTTTTAATGACAGACAAGGTAAGAATGTTAAGAATAGGTTTTCACAGGGCACCACACATCTGTTTCCTGAACTTTGCTGAATTACAGGGCTGTGCTAGCATGTCCCTCCCCACCATTCCCTACAAAACATCTATTATAGCTCAGAGAAATCATCAATGCTGCTAAAGAGCCTTCTCCCAGCAAAGCTTCTTCTTAAATAATATATGTCAGAGGAAGAAGGAAGAAGGTTCATAACATAAAAGCCTTGACTTAAAACCCTTGACTTTTGACTGGGATGTTTACCACATATACTGTAGGTGGCCTCTTGTCTGCTTTTTCCTTTCAATTGTTTTTGTTAGTTTATGTATACAGAACCTTGAGTAAGTATTTGACTATTATATATATTTTGATTTTACTTTTTAGTCAGATTTTAAGGTTTCAGATCATCAAACAAATTAGCAAGAAGCCTAAACAACCTGGCCTTAATCGAAAATGTAATGAGAATCTGAATTAATCACAGTTTTTGTTCCTATTGGCTAAATGGAATCCTCATTTGAAATCTGCATTTTTATTCATTCATTTGTCTGAAGTTTAAATTTCCTTAATGATTTGAAACATTACAGTGTCACAAAAAAATGAAATATGTACAGGATAAATACTTTTAACAGAACTGTAAGTGATTATTCTGAAATATTTGGCCAGCAGGACGAGAATCCTCCTTGCAGGACAGACCTGAACCTAAAGACCTTACAAATCTAAAGTTAACAGTGTGAACAGAGGGCACGCTCTTCATTCATTATTTAAAAAGATCGTCTCTTGGGAAGTGCCCTGGAAAAAAGGACAAGTAAATAAAGAGCAAAGGACTGTCTCTTTCACCTGACTGCTTCTTTTGATGAGCCTGTTTGGTCTCTCTGACTCAATCTCTCACGACCCTTCCCTCATTCTTTATTTCTCTCATGTCACTTACATCCCCTCACCCCGCTTCCCTAGCCTCCTCCTCTGCACTCTCCTTCCCCTCTTCAATGCCGTGCTGCTTCTTTTTCTTTTTTCACTCTTGTCTTATCTGCGGCCTTTTTTGTTTGGAAGACCGCAGCCGCACACTGTTTGTAAGAAGTGTCCATCTCCTCCAGGCTTAAAGAGCTCTTTCTCACTCTGTGTTCTCAGCTCATATCTTTGCTTAACGCAAGCAGGTGAATTTTTGCAAATGTTGGCTTAATTGCCATGATGATTGCATTGCTTCAAACAGCAATCAGTGGCATTGTTGTCTCTGTGCATGTGTCAATACTTATCCATATTCAAATCTGCAGAGTTCATTGGCAATGTCAGAACATTTCCAGGAATGAATACAAAACTTTACTCTGGATTCATAGCAAATATTTTTACAGACAGTCTTCAGATGGGAAGAGAGAAAGGAGAGCAGGAAGGAAGTTTAAAAATGAATAAAAATAAAATCCAATATTTTCCCACACACCTGTTTCTTCTTCCCTATTTATCCAAACATGGAAAATGCAAAAAAAAAAAAAAATCATATTCTTCACTTTAACGTCGTTCTGCAGTCTGTGTAAAAAGTCGGACACTAATCAATGTGGTGGTGGTCAATACATTCTCTATAATTTTATAAGACACATAGCATTTCAATACTTCAAACTGACTGGACCCAGTGAAACTACCCGAATTTACTGCATCTCAAATACCATCCTGTCACTTTGAGCTCTGCACTGACCTTTTCACACCATTCTCTACCTCTGTCCTGCTTCATTTAACAGACCTCCAAAGAGAACATCAGATGTGAACATCACCCCGGGAGACGCAGAGAGAAAATTAATTATTCATCTGTTACGACTACAAAAACATCAGCCTGTAACTTTGGTCTGCTAATTACGATTTGATGAGCAAGGCACATCCAAATCATACCCATAAATTAACTATTGAAATTCCCAAGCTGGCACTTGTCACACGTACGAATAATTATAGCCCCATAAATTAAAATCTTTGGGAAGCAGAGTGTGAAAAATTAATCAAAACTTACTGATTTACAGGGAATTTGAATGTCACACTTTTTTCTTCAATAGCAAACCACAAGTTGGGAGGTTATAATTATTTGATCACAAAAACATGATGAAAAGCAACTTCTCTGAGCAAAGAAATATGTCAATTATGCTCTCAAGGCACAGTTTTCAAACATTTTGTTTACAAATTATTTATGACAAATTACTGGCAGTAACAATTAGACATATATCTACCTACTGCTTGCCACTGCCAGTTAGCTGGCAGAAAACAGACTAAAATAACTTTGTCTCAATAACAGAAAAGACAAATTTGATTATTTTTGAAAATCTCTAAAAAACATCGACAGCCATGGAGTTATATCTCAAATGCCTAACCAGTCAATGTCAGCTTCCCAAACACTCGGCGTTATCATATAAAGAATAGAGAAGCAAAAATTGATCATATTTTGCACATTAAGAACTTAATATGCAGTGTTTTCTCAAAGCTGTTGCTATCAAAAGAAAGAGTAAATAAAAGATATTTGGTTTTCTGTTCTAATTAAAAGCAATGAGTTCACTTAGTACATTTACTGCGATAGTGTGAAACTTGGTATTTTTACTTAAACCTTTCACATTGTGTAAATGTCTTGCCAGTCTATTCCTAGTAACGATATTGATGTATCTATAATGGCAATAAGTATTCAGACAGTTCTGTTAGAGCGAGGGGTCTTCAACCTGATGTTAATATGCCACATGACTCTTTAAGCACCACTTCCATTCAGTTTTTACTGATATGCCAAAAATTCCAGTTTTGAGAAATTGGTTTAGAACAGGAAACTACAATGACTTCTTATAAATTCGGTCAAAAATAGTGTAGAAATGAACAATGTTTTAAAACTTAATGGTATTTATACTTCTAGGCTTTCTGTGTGCTTTCATGCAATATCTGTATAATATTCAGCAAAAGAATGTCAATAATTGTTTAAGGAATCAGTTTTTCATCCTTTGTCATTAAATTACAAACTAAAAGTGTTATTTTGAAACTATGAAAAAAGTCAGATGTTTATCCTTTTTCTAGATCCTAAAACGAGAAATACATTTGTGGCTGTATAACTGTAAAATTAAATAATGAAAAAATTCAGATTCTAGGTACTTATAAAACATGATAAGTTGTCCTTCCTTAAAGACTTGTTCAGGTTTTGCAACTCTGAACAAACAATGGCAAAAATTGTTGGAAAGGTTGCTGAATCCCATGTTTGGCGTATGTTTAAACTTACATAACAGATTCAGTGTAAATTTAAATAAATCTTTGTGCAACACTAACTGGATCAAACAAACTTCCGTTATACAATTATTGATAACTGGCACTGAAAGACTGCTTCTGTGCTTTTCTGGTAAAATACTGAGCAGAGTAACTTATTGTACTATTAAGAGTTATTGTCAGAGCTTACCTTGACTAAAGGCATCAATGGAGTTGTTTCCGTGTCCCAGGTTGACGATGTAGCCGTGTTTGGGTTGGGTAGTGATGTGGAACACCACCGAGGCCGGGATGCTGTCCCTGTCCTCCACTTTTAACACGTTAGGGCTGATGGGGAACCCCAAATGACCTGTGGCCAAAATCTTCAAAGTGGCTGCACCTTTATTTACCACAATCTGAGGGACGCCATTGTCTATTGCCACAATTGTAATCTTCATAGTCTGAGGACGTCTTGTCTCAAAAATAGTGTTGGGGAAAACATAGAAGTCTGTGTGTGTGCCATCAGTGACAGTGAAGGAGAATGAGTCTTCTAGTGTTTCAGATCCATCGTGTTTGTAGCTGACGAGGTTTTCATTGAGATCTTGTTTGGTAAAGCTGGCAACAGGTGTGGACTGGTTGTACAGCACCTTGCCATGAACAGGCAACTGGGTTATTGTAAATTTAATCAATTTCTCAGCAGTGTCCTGATCTTCAGCAGTTAGCTCGAAGGGTGTGATTAATTTCAGTTGACCTTCAGTGACTATTAGACCATTTATAGTCACAACGGGTTTCTTGTTATCTACATCCACAATAGATATTCTAAATGTTCTGAAAATGGGATTGTACCCATCTGTGACTTCAAACTCAAAACTGTCCATTTTTACCTCATCGTCAGAGGTGTGAATGTAAAAAATCTTGCTGCCTGCTAGCTGAAGTTGGGTAAAAGATCCAATGGGTATCCCAGGAGTGTCTGTGCACTCAAGGTGCCCCCTGACTGGGGCCCGAGTGACAGTAAAAACTAATTTCTCGTCAGGACTGTTGAGATCAGAGGTGCTTAGAAGATCTGTGGACAAAGTCACCCTGCCACCTTCTCTTAGAGACACACCTTTACTGATCACATCCGGGAATACGATGTCAATGCTGTCCACAGTGATATAGAAGTAACGATCTATGAGTGAATTTATTCCATCGGTCACATCAAATTTGATTAAGTCTCTGAAGCCATCTTGTCCATTGTGTGTGTACAATATGAGTCCTACATCAATTTCATATTGTGTAAAATTCATGCCAAGTGTGATGTTCTCAAGAAACCCGGATGGTGTTTTTCTCTGCAGGAAACCCTGGCCAGGCCCAAATCGGATTATATATGTTAGCGTGCTGTCTTCAGAATCTAAATCTGTTGCTTTGAGGACTTTGTTATTAATCTCCTTCGTCTCTCCAACTTCCACCTCCAGGCCATTATTGACAGCCATCCTGGGGGTCTCGTCATCAACAGGGATGATCATAATAACGGCTGTTTTCTGCACAGAATACTTTCCATCTGTCACAATGATATCAAAGCTGTCCTCCGTTGTCTCTGAGTCATCGTGCTCATAAATAATACTCGACGCCTCTCTAATCTCTTCTAAGGTGAAGTTAGACACCAAAACAGAGCCCGTGGATAGCTGATTTAAAATGGCACCGTGTTTGGGAGGTTTGGAGATGATGAACATCAGCTCCTCAGGTGGAAAATCAGCATCTGCTCCATTCAGAATCGGAGGGTCGATGATAATGTTCATCCCCTCCATCACAACTATCTCCCTCAAATAAATCTCTGGCTTTTCATCATTTGTTGGGATGATTATGATTGGAAAAAAATGGTTCTCTGAGAAATTGATGCCATCAGAGCACCTAAACGTGAACCGATCCTCCACTGGCTCTACCCCCTTGTGAATGCTCTGCACATAGAAGATATTTCCCTCCCTTATGTCTCTTAGAGTAAATGCACTGATAGCTGTTCCTGACCTTGACTTCTCTGAGCCTGGAGCAGGGGATACATTTTCTACATAGCCTGCAATGGGCTGCACAATGACAGTGCAAAGGATGTCATCTGTTGGAGTGTCATTATCATCAGCGTTCAAGTGCTGAGAGCCAATACCATATTTTTCTCCTTCAATAACGCTGAACTGGAGCCCAACTCCAATCTCAGGGGCCTGATTGTCAACAGGCAGGATAGTAACTTGTATATGGACTCCACTGACTATATTGCCCCCTACTGTCCAATCATCAGACATGTCTGTGAGGGTCAAATTAAATCCATCTTGCTGAGAGAAGAGACCTATCTCACCACCAGTGTGTGCATACACAACATCCCCATTAATTATGTCAGCTTGTGTAAACCTTGCAGCAGGCACTCCTTTAACTAATATTTCCCCAAAGACTGGGGGATCTTCCACAATAAACATCAGCTGGAAATCATCAGTATCATCATCATGGCCTTGAATCACATTTGCTGTGATTTCTGCCACACCATTTTCCAGCACGTCCATGTGAGACCCGATTGTTCCTGAGGGGAGGTTGATGGAGGGAGTTTCATCATCAATGGGCTTTACAATAACTTTAACTGTCACAGTCACAACATGCACCCCGTCACTGACATCAAGCTGAAAATCATCGCTCACTGTCTCCTCCCCGCTGTGAATATATGATATTTTCCCCTCTGAGATATCATCAAGTTTGAAAATCCTGTTTTTCTCCAGGTCAGTGAATGCAGCCTTAATCTGGCCATGTTTAGGTGGTCGACTCAGAGCAAAAGTTATCATTTCGCTTTCTGTATCAAGGTCTTGGGCATCCAGCTCTGCAGCGGTCATAATGTGCATTCCGCCTTCAAACACAGTAAAACCGGTATTTGTGATTTGCGGTGGGTTGTTATTAACTGGCTGCAGAAAGATTGTGAACACCCCCTCTACACTGTTCCCTGCCATGTCTTCAACGGTGTAACGGAACTGTACTACATGGGCCGTGATTCCCAGTTCCACGTTTGGTGGCGCATAGGATATCTTATGATGGTTTATTTGAGCTTGAGTGAACTCTGTCACTTCAGAGTCAGGACGATCTGTCAACACTAATGATCCAAATACAATGGGGTTATTTTCATCTGTGTCGGTTGGAGCCTGGATGAGTGTATATTTGAGGTCACGATCCTCTGAGTCAACATCAGTGTAACGGAGAACCTCTTTAGTGAATTGAGTGAGCTCATACTCCTCAACAGTCATCTGCAGGGTGGTGCCAGGGTACAGCTCAGGGGCCACGTCATCAATCGGTACAACACGAATTACAAATATACTATCTCCAGATAAATTTGGTGGGTCATTGTCATCCTGAACAGTGAACAAAAACTGATCCATGATTGTTTCTATGCTGTGGGGGCCTGTGTGCCTGTAAAACAACTTTCCATCTGTTATGTCTTTCTGAAGCCATTCTGTCACCTCCTTCTCATACATTTCATCCTCAGCATTAAATTTCCAAGAGGAGGGGTCCTCCGGGGCGTCTGACTGTCGCAGGAGCACGGTGCCGATTGTGGAAAAAGGGGGAATAATGGTAAATTTAATTGTTGAGTCTTCAGAGTCAATATCAGCAGCACTGAGCACGAGAGGCGATATGGGAATCGTTTGGTGCTTGAAAAGCACCAGACCCATGTTTGCATTGATGATTGGCGACTCATCATCGGTGGGGACGATAGTGATGGGAAAGAGAAATTCAACTTCGTTTTTCCCATCTGTCATCTTGAAGACAATATTGTCACTGTATGTGTCGCTGCCATCATGCTGATAGATAACGGCCCCCGTTGTGAGGTCAGCAGCTGTGAAAGATTTTCTCTGAGAGCCCAGCACCATGAGGCCCCCGTGCCGTAAGCCGTCCACCACCGTGACTGTGACAGAGTCCAGGTTGTCCTCGTCGCTGATCTCCAAGTTGTGTGTGCTGATGAGAGGCCGTGACTGGCCCTCGTACAGCAGCTGACCCGTGTTACGCGTCACAACAGGGGCCAGAGTGTTCATAGGCTTCACAACAACCATAAAAGCAAATGGGTCAGAGACAGCCCCCTCCGTGTCTATCACCCCAAACTCCAGCTGAAAAATCCTTTCTGTCTCCGAGTCCAGAGAAGGTGGAACATAAGCTATTTTCAAATCCTGCAGGTCTTTCTGGTAGAAGGAGGTGATTGGGAGGTTTCTGTCATCTGTGCTGACTATGTAACCCTCTTCGTAAGATAAGGGAGAACTGATGTTAAAAATAAGCTCTTCTGGGTCTGACTCTGTATCCTCAGCAGCCAGCATGTCAGGGGTGAGGGCTGTCATCACAAACTGGCTCACCTCCATCATCATCATGGTTACAAAGCTGGGTTTGGGGGGAGTGTTCTCCTCTCCATCTCTGATGCGAATCACAAGATGAAAATACTCCTGCTTCACCAGGTTCCCTTCTTTATCGTGGAGTTCTGCAACCATGGGAACATAATCCCTGTTTGGAGATTTGCGACTAAACGTGTGCTCGTAGCGTATTTCCGAGTGTATAAATTCGTCACAGTCCATCACTGTGGAAAGTTTACCTCCATCAACGAGTTTTCCATATCTGGGCAGCGTGCTGGCGCCGGATAAGGACGCCACTTCGCATTTGTAACTCACTCTATCATAAGTAAACTCTAACATCTTCATATCGATAGGATTACTAATCCCTTTAAGACGATCAACAGTGAGCGGCACGTTTTTGGTGAGCAACTCCAGCTGCGTAAAAACTACTTCCACCTCCATCATGAACGGGATAATAACAGTTTCGGTTTGCGCGTCGTACCTGAGCTGCAGCCGGACTCTGTCCCTTGCCGGACTCCTGGAGCCGTAGTGAGAATATGTCACGTCGCTCGGACCGAAATCGCAGGGAAACTTTTTGGGAGAGAGGTGGCCGGGTCTCTGTGTGAGCGGGTCGTTGTCCAGCACCGTGATGCTGCACGGGTCTCCCGGCTGCGTCTGGACCACCAGGTCGTTGACGGGGTCGATGAAGACCGATCTTCCGAAAGGCACGCGTATTCCGTTGTTGGCCACCAGGATCGCGTCCTCCGACAGCTCGGACCGGAGCGCGTAAAACAACCCGGAGCTGTTGGGCTGCGCTAAAACAAAACCTGTTACTGAAAAGCACTGGAGAAGTCCGAGGAGCAGCATCTTCGCGTCCGAAAACAGCGACGCTGTCGATGTGCTGCCGTCGCGGTGCCCAGCCAGGCCGTTTCACTCGAAAAGGATCAAATCCACAAGAAATGATGGGAGTCAGATGGATGTGACTCCTGCACATCTATCCGTCCGATGCGTCCACATACTCAGCCTGCAAAGCGCACTGGAGTTTTAACTTCATGCTCCAGAGAAGCACTGAGCTGAGCTGCTCCCTCCCATCCCTGCACATATTGGAGGGTTTCTGAAGGCTTGTGGGCTCACCGGCATCGCCAGTGGGCACCTCGCTTGACAGTCACCGAAAGAGGCTGGATTAGGAAGATGAGCTGAATTACTTCCAACGGATATAATTGACTTGGCACAACACCCATTACCGGCTTTGTCCAGGTACAGGCACTTTGCGAAGTGATGAGATAGAACATGACATATTACAATGAAGGTGTTTTCAGTTGTATTTTGCAAAACACAAACACTTTAAGTGCGATGATTAATTGGACTTTTAATTTAAATCAATGATGTATGTCCCCTCTTATCAAAACGGATTGAATTCTGCACTGTTAAAACAGTTTTAACAAATGTGTTAAGTTAACATGCGCAATACTAAAATGTTTTAGTCTTAACTTTGATGTTTTGAGTGAGCTCTTTTTTGTCTTTGTTTGTTTCTAACGTTTTTTTTCTCTTTCTTTTTTCTCCCTTTATATGGTTATAGAAGCAACTCTAATGAACCAAGTATTCTAGGTTTTGCCAGGTTTCTTTTTACTTTTTATCATGCCATTGTTTGAATATGAGGACAGCTGATCTGAGAGATAATATTGTGCTTGAGCTGCAAACCTTAGAACAACGCCATTTAGCAAGGCTATGATTATCAGTAAATGTATTTTACTTGAAGGGGTGGTGTGATGTATTTTCCAGACACATTGAGCCTTTTTATAGCAAAATCAAGTAATTATTTTACCTTCAATTGTTAAAAAAGTTCTGTATATTATATCCCTCCTTTAACTGTCACCCCAAAACATATAAATCAACAGATCCATGAAGACACCCACATTCTAATAGTTAAGGGATGAGTTAACAAACTTGGCTGACTTGTTACAACAAATGTCCTCGGAGGATTGAAGTCACATGTGTCAAACTCAAGGCCCACAGGCCAAATCTGGCTCGTCATAGCTATTTCTGAGGGCACAGCTGGTAGAATTAGTCAGTCTATATTTGAATAATCAAATAGAAGAGCAGCTATAAAAGCAGCAGCTGCACAATTAATCAACAGTTCATAAACAACTGGAAAACAGCATGTTTTAAACGTTCACAAACTTTATAGCATATAAGCTCAGACTGATCAATGCCAAATATTTGTAATTAGAAGGGATATAATTTTACACCTGCATCATTGTCATCAGTGCACATAAGCATTTTTTGGTGTATCACAACAGATTCATCTACTTGGTCTTCTTTGACTACAAAATGATGACCAACTAGAGCCTCATCTCACTATTTCATGAAAACATAGAGTTTATCCTCCATGTCGAAGCGAATCAATAAGCAATAGTTTGTGAATAGTTTTCATTGCTGTCCATGCAACACAAATAAACACTTAATTAAACAAACATATCCACATCAATTCTGTTCAAGTCATTCTACATTACAAAACAAAGTCAAAGAACACTATAAAACTTTATCAGACATAAAGTTTGATTTAAAAGTTAAAGCAGACTCATATTCGATTCTCCCAAAATCTCCTTTTGTAGTGTTTCTACAAATGTTCTCATATTCTCATGTTTCTCTAACTTCTCCATGAGCTGATTACCTCAGTTGGCAGACCATCAAACTACCATGGGAGACCGGAGTTTGAATCCTGCAAGAAACTTCACACGTTTATTACATAAGAAAAATATTAGTGTATAGTTATTTGAAATACTTTGATATGAACCCTTACCTATTTACAGTGTCATCAGTCTGTCTTCAGTTTAAGCTTAATATGCCTCTCTTCATTGCTCATCTGAGAATCTCTGTAGAAACTTACAGTGTGAATGTTATCTATTTATATATGGATTTATTCCCTTATTTATTTTGTTTGTTTGTTCTGAAGTGTTAAGTATTGGCCTCTAAGTATCACTGACTTTCCCTCAAGGAGGATACGAGCGCAGTTACACTGTCACCAGGGTAACAATCTTTTTCTTGTTATTGTTATTTATATTGAAAAAAACAATCATAAATTCACTAAACTGCTGTTGTAAACAACAATGAGGGTATGTAGAACAGATAATTAGTTTTCACAAAAACAAAAACAAAAAAGTGGAGGTTGTTGGTCAAGAAAGAAGAAGATCTTTTGCCTAATCTCCTTTCTGGCACCATATGATAACTTGAGTCATTTCTAACATTTATAAACCTTTATGTGGAAGGAAGGGTCAACATCACACCCAGCAAAGCATTATGTTTCCTTTCAGAAAAATTGACCTAAATAAGTTTTGTCCACAAAGTATGTAGTACATTTCTGTAAGTGTTTTTTTAACAGATTTATTATCTGAATAAATTTGGCGTTATTCCTTTGGATGTGTGGGTTATTTGAATTGTTGCCAACGTCTAGTGTGCATTTCATGTCAAAAGAAAAAATTGAAATATATTGACAGAAAGAAAACATTGATGGGTCCAGTCCATATATTACCCAGCTGTTAATGTAAATGGGCATCTCAGAAGGTTCAATCTTCATTAGTTATCCATGAGAGAAGAAGCCTCATTTTGCTGATGAATGGCTATTTATAACCTGTCACTCCTTAACTTTTCTGAGTCAATTTTCTGCAAAGAGTTTTTCATTGTTCAATAATCTGACAAGTTTCCAACAGGAACATTTGAAAATGTCCAAACTTACGAGTAAGACAGCCTTAATGTTGGATGTAACCCTTAGCAGTGTTTGTAGCCAGTCAATTTTCCATTCTCCTTCTCTACATTTAGAATGTGTGGTGATTAGAGGGCTTCCAGAGGCATGTTATTTTGAAACACAAAGACCAGCCTTATTTTTTTCCCAGGTGTTTGTGCCTGAAATCCACAAACACATTCTTGTGATTTTACAAGATAAAAAATATCTATGAATGTATGACATTGATGCAAATCCATAAGGTAGATTGCATTGAATATCAAAACCTGAGGACAGTCACGAGATAAGTTAGACAAAATCAGAAACCCCTGAACAATTTTATCCTTAAATTTGTATTGCAATAATTGTTTACAGCTTTATTATTTTTCAAAGAAAACTGAGGTGAAATAATACACAGATTTTTCATTGATGAGCACCTGTTTGTGTAAATCCCATCATTCTGACCCTCTGGTCAGACAGATGCTTCTTCTGTTCCCATGTGACCAATTAGCACTCAAACTCTGGTTAATCCCTGCAGCTCTCCGTCACCCAACAGGTACAATAGAAGTTTTAGAAAGCTCAGCGGCATATTTATGGCACATTCTCACAGTGCAGGATATAGGGTTCCCTCTGCGCAGCAGCTGCTATGCCGTGATAAGGCCCCACGTGGAGACTTTGAGGTTTGAGACTAGACGGCCCAGTGAAAAATTCAAAAACTGCCAACTAATGACATTGTAAGGGTCAGGTGTGTAAAAAAAGGTTGCATTTGCATAAAACCTTGGTATGTATTCCATGAGTTACTATAAACATTTCTATTGACTCAATGTTTTAAAATATACATTTTTTGTGATAATTTGAGGAGCAGAGCCACAGAAACCCACCAAAATATTTTCACTTAATTTGATTCTATGTTCTACCTGTTAAACTGTTGAATGAATCAAGACAGTTTACGGCATAACATCGTAAGAGAATATTATGACGATGTCTTTAAAATATGCATAAAAATAACAATAAAAAAATGGAGGACACACAGATGAGCCATACAATAATAACAACACACAAATCATAGCTCATAGACTTTGAATAGAAACTCAATATAACTCTTGTAGTGATTCAAAAGGAATCCTCTCAGTTATGTACACAAGAATATATTTACAGTGATTTTCAAAGTATTCATGCTCCTTGTTGTTACATTCAGTGAATCTGAGTGGGGCAAAGAAAGCAACTGATGAAAGAAAATCCTAAAAAAAGTAATTTTCCCAGTTGTTCCCAGAACACAACATCTTTCAAGTGGTGATCTGGTCAGTTGAGAGCACAATAAAACTGTCACTGCATTCCACACTGCACACACAATTTTCATGATGAAACATGGTGTTGGCAGCATCATGATGTGGAATTACTTTTTTTAACTGTTCAGCAGGAGCCAACAGGAATTTTGATCGGGGCTGTAAAAGGGCCAATCCTGGAAGACAACCTTTTACAGGCTGCTAGCAACTAAAAAAAAAAAAAAAAAATCACAGGCAAATCTTCAAATTGGATGATTTAGTTGAAATTATATTCAGGTGTTAAAAATGGCTTTAACTTCTGATCTGAATTCAAATGAGTATCTAAGACTGAAAGGATGATGTCTATGGATCCTTCTCTATCCTATCTGCCTCAGAAAGTAAAACATGTACAGTCTCTTGATTTACAAAGCTAAAACTGCATCACGCTTGCAGCTGCAATCGCAGCAATGTTTGCCACTATTTCCAGGTTGTTGTAAAATAAGTTGAAAGTCATGTCTCATTTTCTCCCTACTTCAGAAACAGCACTTTATATGAAAAATGTTTGCCAAAGGCAAGAAAATACTTTGGCATTTTTGCACTTCAGCAGGAAAATTAAAATGCTGTAAAGTAACATCCAGGAAACAAAAACATTTCCTGACATTTTATCTTAAAAGTGCCACTTTGAGACATTTTATTTAAAACCCCAGTGGCACAATGAAGCTAAAATCCTTCTCTGCATCAGCAGATAATTGAACTAATATAACATATTCTTTTGATTTAGACTATAAAATCTACTGAAAGTGTCAAATTAAACATGTAAAAGTAAAAATAACACAGAGTATGGCAGCATTTTATTAGACTTGAATTACTGTGAGGAGATAGGGAGCAACACAAAAGCACACTATGATGTACAATAGGAAAGGGCAATAATAATTATCATTAAGTAGAATACTCTGATCATAGATATTCAATGTTTTTCAAGTAAAATGTGCTGGAATAGTTTGAACAAGTCAAATCCAGAAATGTTCAAATAATGTACTTAGCAAAAAAAATAAATAAAAAATATACAACCTGATGCTACTAATTGTATAAAGATAAATAATATTCAAGAAAGAACAGGGGTTTATCAGTTGAATGAAGAGATATTTTATAGAAACACTAAGGAATATGTGCACAGGAACCTATCAAGTGAGTTTCTGCAACAGCAAGAATTCGAAAAATTGTACCAATAAACGTCAGCTTGAAAAGTAATACATTATAAAACACTGCATAAATAATACACGGACTTAGGTATTAGGAGGAGATTTGGGTTGCGTGCTACTGGGTGTTATGCTGGCTGTGCTGTGGATTAAATATGACAAACTGCGTATACCATACATTTTATACATAAATATAGGGAATAGGAAAGACCTCAGTCTATATAGGCATTTACTACAACTGATCTCCATTTCGTAGAGATCATGTATAATTTTTGACCCATTCCTCCTCACAAACTGTCTTCAAATCTTGAATGTTCTGGAGGGCCTCTCTTATGACCTCTGATCTTCACTTCTTCCAGATGTATGTAATTGGATTCATGTGCTTTTATTTTGGAGTCATTGTTTTACTGAAATACCTTGTCGATTTATCTTGAGATTGTCCTGATATAACATTTAAAGAGCTCCATGTTTCTTCCATCTGACTGGACTACCTTCTCACAGTATTAGTATTAGCTTGTTCAAACGTTTTGCATCTTTACCATGTTTTTTCTTCAGCAGTGGAGTCTTGTGAAGTGAGTGTCCATACAGGCTGTGATTGATTAGTATTGCTCATTTTATTTGAAGCCACTCCAACTGTTTTAATCACACAATTCACAGAGATCTTAGTGAAGAACCACTAAGGTTCTAAAGTGAAGAAGGATGTGTTAATGAACCTTTCCTTCCCCAGCTCCTCATGCATATGCCATGTCCCATCTGTTCCACTTTCTGTTCTTTGAATCATTGGTTTCCCACTCCAGCAATTCTCTTCAACATCTTAGTTCCCTTGTGTTAGATTCATCTGCTCTGCAATTGTTCCTCGTTTCTCCATATTACCGTATGGACGTTTTTTTTTACTTATTTCAAATTATTAACACTGTTCTCATTATTGTCCCTACCTCTTGTCTGCATTTTGGCCCTTTACCATTACACACAGCTACGATGCTTTATGATTTCATGATGTGTTTAATTTTGTGCTGGTTTTTATTTGAAATTAGTTTAAAAATAACCAATCTTTGCCGGTTTAGTTTTATATTTTGTTGTATTTTCACTCATCTCTGCTCTTGTAAAGTGAAGTACCAAATCTGTTTGGCATTTGTGCATTTTCTAAAAACAGCTACCACACTTGTTCTCTCAGCTTTCCTCGTCATTCCTCTCATACTTCTCTATCTTTGTTGTCACACAGAACTCGCCTTTTCTGGAAGACAACACATGAAAGCAACAACTTGACTCGCACAACCATGGGTTATATTTCCCTGTAGCCTGAAATGACATTTCCCTGGGTCAGTTGAACATGTAATAGGAATCATCAGCCTAACACTTCCTTCTTATTCCAGTTTTCACCTTCACACACTTTACACAAAGCTTCACATCTGGTCTGTCCTTTTTCTTAGGTTATAGTTGTGGAAATTCACACATTTGCATGTTTGCATTGGAACTCTTTCGTCTGAACTAAAATTTCAGCACAGCCAGTACTCTGTAATCATCAACACAATGACCATGTAAGTTTACACAAAGCACCTTCCTGGGTAATGTTTACCATCGGGTGAAACTGCTAGTTTCTTCCCGTGTCTCACTTACTCCAAAATTGTAACAGATAACAATCAGGTGACAGCCTGCTGTCTTCAAACTGTGGATCTTTGCCTTTCATTCACAGGAACAAATACATGATTACCAATCCGAGGAGGATTGGGTAAATACCAGTTTGAACTGTGAGAACTTTGTGAGAAAAACTGTTCAGACCTAAATGCCCTAAAAAATGAGAGAACAGGCAGAATTTTAATCACCACCTTTGTACTGTTATGTTGTCTTTCTTCCTTCTGCAAAGTGTGCTACTTCCCATGATGTCATTCAGTATAAAACCTGAAATGTAATGATATGCAAGAAATTTTCTTTCCTCTTTTGTTTGGTCTGTTGTGTTTTTGTTTCACAAAGGTGATCAGCCTAATGAGGAGAGAGCCTGCATCAATCAGACGAAGCACTCAGCCCTGCAGGCAGTGGCAGGTTGCAACCCTTAATGTCAGACCTCCCTCTCTATTGTCTGTCTGGGCTTCTGCAGCATTTTCATATCTTTCTTGTCACATAATCAAAACAGGAGACAAAAGCAATTAAAAAACAGCACCCCACAAATTCAAAAACTATTTTTAAGTGCAAATATAATACAAGCTCTTTGATCTTATGAAAAATGTTGGTATTACACAGTTCACATTACTAATGGATTTCAATAAAATACAGTTTGAATTAAATGGCTTGTTGACATATAGGTGGTTTTGCTTCACATTGAAATGACCAGGTGAAGAATTAATGTGATTATGTTTTTTTATTTTCTACTGCTCTCTGGTGGTGAAGAAGTGGTGGAGCATTTGAAGGGAGAGATTTAAGACACATCTGTATTATTTGTGTATTATTATTAAAATGTACATTGTGACATTGTGGCTCTGAGTTGTTTTCATCACCCTTGCTTTTTTTTTTTTTTACTTTAAACAGTGTTTCATGCCATTCTTTCAACAATGGATTCCTTCCTACCACTCTTCTCAGATTTGAGAAGTACTGAGTGGCCATATTGACAGATTGTTTCACCTGAGCTGCAGATCCTGGCAGTTCCACCAGAGTCGCCACAGGTCTCTGGGCTGCATATCTGATTAACGCTTTGCTCACTCTAGTGGTCAGTTTAAGTGGACAGTCGTCCTGGTAGATTTGCAGATACACTTCTCATTTTGAGATGGTAGATGGAACCAAGTTCTGTGAGGGGTTTTCAGCGTGGGATACTGACCTAACCCTACTTTAAACCACTTCACACCTTTATCCCAAAATAGAACTCCAGCCCATAAGCCATTTTCTGTGGAGGACAAAAACAAGAGAGAAAACAAAAAGTTAACAGTTGAAAAACAGCAAATAATGCAAATAGAAGAGTAGTAGAAGAAGAAAGTTAGTTTGTCCTATGGCAGCATAACTATGAAGATAAGCCAGTCTAAGTTTTATCATAATACTTTGAAGTTTGTGATCATATGACGAAATGAGAAAAACATTTAAGCAGTATAACAACAAACAAACAAATCCACTGCATAAACTCTTCTGTAGGCACATTGCTCATCCAGACTTAATACATCCTGATAACATTAGTTTAGAACAAAGTTTTGGTTAAGTTGTAGATTTGATGGATCTGCATCCAAAGATGCAGAGAGAAAATGCAGTGAAGCCTAAAAACATTTATGCGCCTGGCACATTTTGATTTATATATTTTGAAAACAACACCCTCAAGAGAAATCAACAGGCCTCCCCCAAACGTATTTACCCAGCAGGATTGTTCGGGTTGTCCTTGGCTGTTTTGGTGGGTTAATGTTGCACACAGCAAGCCAATGCTTCTTCTTTGATGATAGAAAAGCAATCCCATTAGATAGACACCAAGTTTAGGAAACTGCCAAAAGACTTGCCACATATCACCCCGTTAGGATATATATATTTTCGAGTCATTAAGTGTCAGTGTCACTGTGAGTGTTTCATCTCCACTGGAGTATTTGTGGAGTTCTAAATGACATTTCCACATTACAAGGTCACACTCTCACAGCAGGCTGTCGCCGAGCCTAAACAAGCTACTGCTGTGAAAAGTAAATTAGATAAAACTTTGCTCTTTGTTTTTATTTTATTTATTTTTTACCATGAACTTCAGCAGAGCCAGAAGCTGTTGTCCTTAAATTCACCCTCCTCATGATTTAAAAATATCCCCACAAACCTTAATTCACATGGGCTCAAAGTTGGTCCAAAAAGATGCAAAAACAGGAGAGAACTAGATGTTTTTTTCCTGCAGGCCTGATTTAACAGATTGAGCTAAAACATTTAACTTGAAGAGGAAAGACAGAAAAAAATACAGAATGGCAGTGCTTTTGATATTGAATGAGGAAAAGAAAAAAAACTGGGGATCAGGACTCAGACAGACAGAACTGGACTGGTGAATTTGTCCCTGAGAGAAAATCAGTCAGAAACAGCTTTTAAGTTCTGCTATCAGCCACTCTGAGAGCAGGTTAGGCGTCCTTCATGGTCTGAGAGCTGGAACAGCCTAAACATAGTGCTTTCTCACAGAATGCATTCGATTAGACTTCATATAGACATGTCAGGCAAATCCTTTTTTATCTTTGATAGCTTGTCCCCCACATGTTTTGAACAAATCTTCTAATGTATCCTGAATTATTTAGTTCTGCCCATATTTTGTGATTCTAATGTTCAGAAGAGTTGGCAAGGAGAAAGAGTTTAATTTTCTCTCATACAAATATGAGATTAAGCATAAACAAAAAAACAAACACGCTTAAAGCAATTAATCACTTGCACCTTTTATTATTCAATTAGCATAAAAGTCAGAATTTTTTTTACTTTTTAAGTGATTGTTACAGAAAAATCACAGTTTTTTTTGTCCATCATCAAGTCTCTGGCACATCACTGACTGATGTTTTGGCCAAATTTCTTGGCAAAATTGATTTTCTTCATTTACACTGCTTGCTTGTTTGCCATGGACCCGACATGTAAAAGAAAATCCTGGAATGGCCTTTGGGAGGGACATTCCAAAAACTTACTGGATTACAAAATAAGTTTCATGTGGGTTTGTCATCGTTTTTCTGTCAAAACACTGTTTTGATGTTGGCTTTCTGTTTTGATGTGCAGTTGAAGGCTTTTCCTTTTGCCAGAATTCTTACATCTTCATAAGTCTGGTTTTATACAGGGTTCTAGGATTTGAAGACCATACATGGACTCTGCTACACATTCTACTTTCTGCAACTCTGTCCTTGTCTCCTCTCTTAATAAATCTTTAAACCATAAGGCACTCAGCTTGTCCATATGGGAAGCTGCCATTTTTGATCAAGCTATAAGATGTACTTTTTGGATTAGGCACATTTTTCCCATCCTCTGTAAAACTCGGTAAGATTGTCTCCTGTGATGCAAGAGTAACAAAGAAATCATCTTAGAATCTGGTTTCTTCAACTTCTATTAATATTCACTGTGTTAATTGAGCTTTCCCAGGTGAGAATACAATAAATGCTGCAAACCACACTAAAGCTGAAAAGATGAAACAAGCTGCAGACAATCTCTAAAGAGAAGTTAATAACTTTCATTGTTTGCTAAAAGAATGTTCTGGAGCCTTCACTCATCCTTTGCATTGTATTCCTACTGTTTTTATACTGAATTTATAACAGAAGAGGGTAGAATAAGGTCAGTAGGAATATTAAAAGTTCTGATGAGAGAAAATTCAGTGTTTTTTATTACAGGATGAGTGATGAGATCTGGCTGCCTGCATGCAAAAACCTTCACTCATTTATTATTTTACAATATTACATCATTTCTGTTAGAGTGAACAGCAAATTAATCACCAGTGCCGTCAGAAAAAGTCTGTTTCCACAAACTGATCATTCTTTTTCTGACTCGCTGACCTGTGGCTAAAGCAGAGATTTTATCATAGAGGTCAAGAAATATCTTCAGATCTCATTTTAAATTGGCTTCCTATATTGAGAGGCCAAAGTGAACACTCAAGAGTGCATGCTGACATTTATAAAGTAGTGGGGACAAAAAAGAACAAAGAAAATAGCACAAAAAGATCTGTGGAAAGAGCCATTTGACAGAAAGTGTACTTTATTTTCTAAATGACAGCAATCAATCCATCCTGCCCTGTTCCACATGTCAGTGTTTAGTATTGTCAGACAGATTAGATCTTTTGTCAATCCAGACAATCATGCCAGTGTATGCATTAGACAAAAATAAAAGCCTATTTTGCAAATATCTGGAGTACTAAAGAGTCTGTAACAAGAAGTCAATTTTAGGCTCTTAAACAGCAGCCCTGAAATGGATAACATCTGCTGCACCCAAGACACACTGTGGCTTTTTGCCATTTCATAAGTAGATTTCTGATGAATTTGCCCTGCAGTGACTTTGATTAAAATAAATTAGAAAATCCATTTGCAATGGCCCTCCTGCTCCTCCCTCCCATCTGGGTCTGCATCCTAATGGCTATAACAAACGGCAACATTTGAGTTTTCTGCACCATTTTCTGCAGCTTGTTCTTAACTTTGTGTGCCTGTCCTATTTTCCTGGACTAAAGAATAGCATATTATTGAAAAACATATCATTTAGTCGCGTGCCTGTGACGGACAGGAGAGCCACCCTGGGCGCACTGGGAAATCTGGGCGATGAAGAGCAGGATAAATCAAGTGTAGAAAATGAGGGTTTCATGCAGAGATGATCAAATTACTGCACGTTTTTATAGCATAAAAATTTGTATTCTGTTTGTTTTAATATATATTACTACATAAATTTTTATGCATTTAATGTCTTCATGCATTTAATGAAAAATGTTACGGATAGTGATACCGTTTCATGGTGTCTGCATACTAATCACAGCTTTTTAAATGCAAATCCTATTTCCTCAGCACCTCCTGATCAAATCATAACAAATCCAACTTAACTTTGCGTATTAAAATAATCCTGGTGGGCTGACAGTAATTATCTCCATTTAATGTGTGAAGATGCAGAATACGTATTCTTTAGACTCAACAACCAGCCTGATGATTAAAACTGAGGAGGAAGAGGGCAGCAGAGAGCCGTGTGTTTGCAGAATTCAATTTTATAGTTTTATTTGCTCATGTTTCCACCGGGTCCACAGCACAAGTTCAGAACACATCAATAATGCAAGTTGTTTTGAATGTTAGGTTTAGGAGCTTTACAGAAAGAAATAATGTGAGCAGGCTAATTATCTTCATCAGCAAAGTAACAAGATTCATTAAAATAATCTGATTACATTTAAAAAAAATAAAAATAAATCACCTGTTATGCTACCATATTTACAATGCAGGTTAAACTAAAGTAAGCAATAAAAAAAAAGATATTCCGTTTATGTATCGATTGAAAATTGATTGTGAAATAATACAAAAGTTACTCTAAATCTGCCTTGCTTAGAATTATTACTCAGCATTTCAGGTCATTTCTCTAGTTGTTACTCTAAACCTCAGCTTCTGCTTGATAACATCTCAGCTCTTGTGTGTCACCGGCAACTTCAAATATGTATATTCTCTTGTGAGTCACTGTCAGTTGTGTGGGCTCAAAAAATAAATATGAAACATGCTGCGGTGTTTCCTGGGTCGTAAGTGTGTTTCTGTGGTGTGAGTCATTATGCCATCGACAGGGAAATGCTGCATAAGTCAGTCTCCTTGTCCTCCCACTCTGTCTCTGGGAATGATGCGGAGCTCCGAGCCGTGCTTTAGAAACACGTTCCCTGCAACAGAGGACGGAGAGCTGTGAGGATCACAGTTCATGTTGGGGATGAAAAGGGTCTTTTTACAGTCACTGAAGCTAACAGGAACAAACCCACTCACCAGCAGCAAGCATTTTTTTAAACCCTCCCTCTCTCTCGGCATATGATTTAATACCGAAATATTGAGCACAAAATCCAGACTACTTGAGAATTATGGGTTTGTATACAGAGATATAGACAAGTTGGGTTTAGACATTTTAGTTGGATTCAAAGGTTTCAACATAATAACACGCAGGGCCTGGAAAAAGTATTCATAATTTACTTTTATGTGATAAAATAGAGCTCATTAGTGTGAGTGGAAACATTTTTTGAATAAAAATGTGTGATGTACACACAGGTATTCACTCTCCATTCAGTCAGTGGTTTATAGGAGACAACATTCACTGCAAATCCTTTGGGGTGTGCACATTTAAAGAACAAGATTTTAGCTCATTATTCTATGCAAAATAGCTCAAGCTGGAGTTCTTCCCCTCCAAACTTTATTGGAGAGGAAGAACTTTTGAAAGAAATTCACAACTTGATTTTGGTCTGAATGATCAATGGATCATTTCAACACATAGATATGCTTCAGCCTAAACCATTCCATTACAACTCCACATGCATGTTTCGTTGCTGTCCTACTTGAAGGTAAACCTTCAGTCAACTCAGGTTTTTCTATTCAGAATTTCCCCAACTTCTTTGGCCTTGCTGACAAACAAAGCAGCCCCCCTTCATGATGCTGCCACCACAATGTCTCACTTGATTTTAGATCATCTTTTATAGCACTGACCTATGACAAATGTTTTGTTAAAACACATAAAATTTAATTCACACACATAAGTATGCAGTCAATTTAATCCAATCACAAAAGCAGATTGAAAGTCGGCTATATAAAAATCCAGATTTTAACTCTGCAACTGTTCCTAATACTGGGTATATATGTGGCAACAGGAAAGAGGGGAACTTCCTTCTAATGGGAATAATCTTGCAGCTGAACCTGACTCAGAGTGAGCAGCCATCTGGCAGCAACAACTGGGCCTTTAAAACAGACCACACACACAAAGCACAGAAGCAGTAGCTCAGGAGTCCTTTCCATGTTAAAGAAAGTTTAGTTGGTGGCAACAGCAGCTCACTTGAGTACCTCATCTAGGAGAAAAGCATCACTAAACAAATAAGCCAAGTGTTACTCTACACATCTGAGTCATTGTACAGATGCAAGGCCAAACATGGTACTTTAAATGTTGGTCTCGTCTGACCAGAGCCCCTTCTGCCACATGTAGGAAAGCTTTCTTCTTCTTCTCCGTCTTTTATAAAGGTCAGGTCGACAGAGTCTCCCACCTGCCTTGTGGATCCCTGCAGCTGTCATCGTGAGCCTCCTGTCTAAACGTTTCCACAACATCATCCCAACCTGTTTGATGTGGCCTCTTCAGTGCCGCTTGTTCACTAATGTTCATTTAAAAAGGACATCCTGTTCTTCCAAAAGAACATCAGTGAGCAAAAACATTCTCTTAAAAGAACGTGCTGTTCTTTAGTGTCAGCTGGATTTATACTGAATCTAAATGAGACACATGGATTCTATTTACTTATGAAGTTCTGTAGACATTTGTTTTAACTGGGTATTATCAAGAGATATCACATAAAAGATGGAAGTTGGGTAAATATAAATGCCTCACTTCAAAATTAGATTCGTGTACATTTTTTAAAAAAATCCCTGTGCATAAATTTCTCCTTAATTTCCAATCACTTCACATAAAATCCAATTAAAATGCATTAAAGTTGAATTATGAACAAGTTTGAGTGATTTCGCCAAGGACTTTACACCACAAATTGCAACATTGATTTCAATTTTTTTATTATTATTATTATTAACAAGACAATATTAAAACTCTACATGGAAATGCAGAGATTTAGCATGGTCAGAGTATCCACGTGGTTCAGCCCTGATGCTCTGTGACCTTTTGTTACGCCTCAGAGAAGCAGCCAAGTGCAGCTATGCCAGGCTGATATGAGAGAAGTGTGTGAGAAACCCGAGACTAAAATTACATTCGATCAATTTCAGCTGTGTACTCAGTTGTGTGAACGTGAAGAAAAGCGGCTACAGTGGGTGAAAAAAGTCAATGTGACAAAGGTGCCTGAACCGAGGCTATTCTTGGCCGCACACAAAGCAGTGTGGTGTAGATAAAAAAGCCGTTGTGAAATCCCAACACGACATAACTATACTTTTTTTTCTTCCTATCAGAACAGACTCCACTTTGCCTGAAGCAGGTTGAAGCAGGTATTATCTCACCCTGCATTATGCAGGAAACCCAGTCATCTGTAACTACTGTTTGATGAGGTTGATGACTAGAATAAAGAGAAAGTTGAACCTCCGTGAAACACCAAGGAGGTTGAGACACAGAGCACATGATTCAGTTGGGGATAACAACAATATAAGAAGCTGGAGTGACTTTAACCCAAACTGACTGCTACCTCCACTCCTCTTGCAGAGAGGCATCAATGCAAGTTACATTTAAATTCTGAGTCGGTGTGCCTTTTCTTTATACTCGTGAGTCACTGTACATAACCTCCTACTTTTTGGAGCACGAACTGCAAGTAACGCTCACATAAAGGTCTTATCTTTTAAGCATGCATAATTTAAAAGGCTTAAGCACTTATTTTACTGAATTCTGAGATAATGTGCATCACTTTTATTAGACTTTTTAAAGGGTTTGGGATGTGAAATTAACTACTTGCTGCTGTTTCGAAAGCAACCTCTTTGGGATGAACCATATTTTTAGTGGAAGACATACTGAGACTGGAGTAAGCCACCATCTGTAAAGCTGTTAGATGAACGACTGAGGATATTGATGGATCTCTGGGGGGATACGTCACCTTCAGAGCAGCAAGACAGCATACATATAACTGATTTTTGACTTGTGTCTTTATGTACTTTGATTCTTAGATTTGAATTTCAACATTTTTGCCTTTAGAAATATTCTCTCAGAGTTTGGTGCAAAGTAGTGAGATGCAAGCAAAGATCAAACTGGGTCTGAATGAATACATTCTGACTGTGTGTGTATTCAATGATCCTGAAAGGCCAACGACGATGCATGTTTTGTGTGACTCACTGGCAGGAGCTTGTCAACCACACATTTGCGATGTGAGGGTATTTTAAAGTGGATCTGCACATTACTTATCAGCAGCAAGTATAACTACAGCCCACAGCGTTAGAAGGTACTCCTCTGCTTGTAGACAAAAGAAAAAAAAATAAACGTATGATAAAACGTCATTCTGGTCTTCCATTGTACACGCCGTACAAACCCCGTCCCCAAAAACGGACAAAAAAAGAGAGAGAGAAACTATGCTTACATTTCCCACCATTTCAAATTATGCACTACTTAATATTGATCGTAACATGCAATTTCAATGAAATATATTAACATTTGTGGTGATAACATGAGATTAGAGCCCTTTTAACTTAAATATGATGTCTATAGCTTTGCCAGGAACTGTTAAAGAACTCAAATCTAATTGCAACATTTGTCAACGTCGGTAGCTTCTACTTCAGTTTCAAATTACTCAGATCAGCAAGAATGAAAACACATTTTTTTGGAACATCCTTTGTGATGCATCTCAAGCTAAGATCACATTTTTGATTTCTTTAGAATTTTACAAAAGCAAATTTTATTTATTTCCCCAGATATCAACTTGAAAACTAGTTATAACAAAGGAAAGCTAAAAGGAAAAAAATATATACATATATTCATTGTAAACTACAGCATTTAACCTAAAATACAAGCTTTTTATTTTTAGTCAAAAACATGAAAACAGAAATTTGGTTAATTTGAGGATTTTTTCCCCTACTCAACATAATAAAAACAAACAAAAAAAAAATCAGCAGCAGTGAGATTCTCTCTGTAATTAAACTTTCTATAAAACTAGCTTGGAGGGATTTCAGACTAATTGGCAATGAAACCTTAAGAAACCTTTGATAGGTTTGTTTATTTGTTTTGTGAGGTTTGTTTTTGTGAAAAACAAACCTCACAAAACTTCCTCACCATCATAAGGAATTGGAAAAAAATATTAAAAGAAACCCCCAGAACTGATCGGGCTTCCAAGAACAACAATCATGGCTCGAAAGAAAAGCTCAAATTTCCAAATAGGATTTTTGTTAACGGCTCAAAATCAAACATCTAAAAGTGCCATTTATTTTAATGAGCGGAGAAAACAAAAGCGGAAAAACAACATCATAGCTCACCTGCAGTCTGGGCAGGGTTGATTCCTATTCCATCTGGGAAAAAAAAACATAATGTGAGCAATGACAGTTTCATGCAAATAAGCTGCAACAGAATGACAAAGTGACCCAAAAATAAGCAAATCTATCTTGACTAATAAAGACCAAAACATCCATTCTGATCAAAGTAAATCTGATGTTTGATACATCAGTCATATTGAAGCCATTTAAATGCAAATTTCATCTCATTACAATCTGGAAAGACAAAATAGCCAGAAATGCACCCATTTCATGTTGTCATTTAGATTTCTGATGAACAAATCCTAACTATGGCTGCATTCAATTGTTCGGTACAAAATGTACCGACAATAAACATTTCCCTCCCAATTTTCGTTTCAATTAAATATGGTAGATGACCTTTCCTTCAGATGCATTTTCTGCTTTAAATTCAAACATTGCCCTCTAAAAAGCCTGGCGATTAACTGAAAATCTACAAACAGGCTGAGCCTATTCAGTAGGATTTGTAAGATTTTCAAAACGTTTATGTTAAATAGATATAGATCAGCAGAGCTTTTCACAGATGGATTCCTAATACTGTTGAAACATATTGATCAGTTATACGAATATAATCTGTGACAATTATTTACATTTTTCTATGTACACAAACTATATATATGGGGAGCATATTAAGAGTTCATGACTGTGCATTAAACAGACTCAGATGCATATAAATTGGGTGAAAGACTTTTCTCCCTTTGACCTTACCATTTGTTATAATGGCACTGGTTGCTGATGGCACTTTGAACTGTAAAAAGGGGAAGAAAAGATTCATGTAATCACACCATTATTAGGAGTGAAATTCTCAATAGAAGTCTTCTTCAATATGTCAGCAGCAGAAAATTTAATTGCTAAACAATTTGAAACATGAACAAAAATAGATTACTTGACCTAAAGACTTAACACAAACAAAAAACACACATTTGGGAAAAAAGAACAAGTTCTGCACACTGAAACTCTCAGTCAGGAACACTTTGAAAAAAAAAAAAACATGCTGTAGCAATGTCCCGACAAGCAAAGTTTGTGAAACATGAAAAAAAAAAAGAAAATGTGTTTTCAGAAATTCCTTCGCAAAATCTTGTACTTGTCAAAGACAAAAATTGCGCTAACACACTTGGTGTGAGAAGCTGGAGGGGGGGGGGGGGGAATGGGAGAAAAATCAGCCAGCCTGGTCACAATACTTCAGTGCTCAGCGGAAAGAGGATGAGAGCTGGTGGGATTTGCAGAGGGGAGGTGGGAAGGAACCGTCTGGCACCAGAAAGATAAGGTTGGCCAAGAACTGTCCGCCACGCAATAGAAAGGAGAGTTAATGTGGAATACAGGTGAGGTCAAGCTCAGCTATTTAGTCTTCGTTTCAGTTTGCTAAAGTCACCATAATTGAAAACGTCAAATCTACAACCGTTTTTGTGATTTCATATCTGTCTAAATCAATTATTTCAGAAAGGGTTTTACCAAGAGACACAATATCTAAATGAGCACAAATGAAACTGTGAGACAAATTCTGGGAAAAGCCTTTAACAGTGATGAAAACAATTTAATTTAAAACAAATTCATTTTATCCCATCACTGCCTCTCTCTGGCGCTGTGTGTTGTGGTGTAAAGAAAACATCCACGCTAAAAACAAAACTCCATCAGTATGCTGGTTCATAACTGAACTAAATTAACACCCTGCCAGCACCCTGGAAAAACAGCACATCAGTAGCTTAATCTCTCTCTGGGCCGTTGGACTCTTGTCGGTTTATGCAAACACAACATGGAAGAATACAAGTAATTTCTTTTTTCCAAGATCTGGATTGCTTAAAGCTGACTCAAGATAAAAAGTTGCATCATTCAGTCGCCTACTAAGTACTTAATGGTTCATCTTTCTAAACAGTTTCCAACAACATCAACATTATTAAATGTTTATTTGATTATTTGTTTTTAGGTATACAGAACTATGTCAGCTAGATTTTTTTCCCGCCTGCTGTCTGTTCTTCCAAAGAAACAGCAAAATGACGATGCTCTCCTTATGCCTAGTGCTGCCAAACGACGTCATCGAGAGAAACTTTCAGATGCATATTTGCTCCGAAACATTTGAATCAAATAAATTCAGTCGTTAGCACGTCATCCTGTACTACAGAGGCCTAGCAGTGAGTCATTTATTTGATTGAGATGAGGGACGCAATGACAAATTAAATGTTAGTAGCTGTAGGACTGGCCTGGTTTTAGACTCTAATTTTAGTCATGTTAAGTCATCCCAGGTGTGTCATTTTGGACATGGTTGCCATCGTCCAAACACATGAAGGCAAAGGCAGGTGTTGTACATCAAGGTTTAAACTCAAACGTTTTAAGATTATTTTATTATAATGCATCGTTCGTTAAATATCCAAAGATTTAAGATATTTTTTTTGAAGTTCAGAACCTTTCCATTGAGCAAATATTTCAGACAAAATGCAAGTTTACCTCTTCAGCTGCAAACTTTAAAACCGCTGTGAAAGGAGTGCTTTCTGGGACACTTAATCTGAAAGAAATAAAACAAAGGAAAGGAAATAAATAAAAAAAATAAACAGAACTTTAAAGCTTTTTATCTAAATGTAACAGCTGTCAGAGAACTCAGGAGGACACAGCAGAACAAAACAGGCATTTTAAAGTTTGTTTGACTTAAATTGAAATAGCCAAGTGAGATAATAAAAAGAGAGCAGATGTCATGTTGGGCAAAATCAATTAGCAGTCAGTGCAGCAGCAAGAAGAAGAGCAGAGTGAAGCACCTACTAAGGTAGCACTTTGAGGAAAATATGGACAAGTCAGTTAATAAAGGCTAATAATGATTAAACAGAGGACAACCTTTGAAAACCTCATCCTGGGTTCTTTTTTAGACTTAATTTGCCATTTCATTATCATATTCTCTTTATCTATGCAAACAGCCACAGTCAGACCTCATCTGGCTGTTAAATAGCTTCCTTTCAAAATTCAGAATGCTATGCCTGGCCAAGTTGTCTTACCACTTACAGCTTACTATTCTCCACTTGGAGCCTTTTTCAAAAGTTAAGCAGAGGTTAATTTGTAATTAATGCTGCTTCCACATTGACCTATCATAAATAAGCAACCATGCACCTCTTTATACAAATAACTGAGCTGTAAGGATGCAGCAAGAAATGTTGCAACAGAAAAAAACGGCATCATGTGAGCTCTGAGGGAGGATGTGGGAAACACCGTTTAGGGTTTAGTTGCATCAGGGAGAGTAAAGCTGTTAATTATTTGTAAAGTTTGCATCATGTCAAACAAAGCTTACAGATTACACAAGTTGTCCTGGACCGATATACAAATCCAACACATGAGCATTTTTAAACGTTTGAGTAGAGGAGAAACGGAAAACTGATGTAGAGCTACATTTCTGGTGTCAAGAAACTGACAGAAGCCTTCAAACTTTCAAGAGGAGTGATGCTGAAGTTTTTAGCATCACTCCTCTTGAAAGTTTGATATATATACAAAGTGGGCACCAGCCAATTTTCAAGTGGCTGGTGCCCACTTGCACTTTCATTTTCCTCCCCCCTTCTTATTTTATTAAACATGAAATATGTTTAGCCACAACATCTAATCACATTTGTGTCTAGATTAGAGCAGGGTCATTATAAATTTCAGTAACACTTAGGATTTTTAAAAAAACTACTTTAATTTAAAACGTGATGTTCAAATGTACTTAGGCAATTCACCCACATCTGGTTCCTATTGCCCACATCTATCGGGTTTGTAGTTTCTTATTTAAGCGAAAAATTAAAGACCAAACAAACCTCACCGTCATGCTTCCAAATTAAGCCAAAATGTGTTCAAAATCTAACCATATCGAAGACTCAAAGCTTAAATTTAGGATTATTAAATATAAACCCAAAACAACAGTTTTCCTAAAATACCAAATTAGAAGAAACTACTCGCACAATTAGTCAAGTCAAAGGATTGCAAAAAAAATAAAAATCCAACGCTTGGAAGCAAACTACAAGAAGCGACTCCTGATATAACTTTCGTATAAGTGTTTTTTTTAAATTATTTTCGTAAACTAGCTTATTGACAAGATAGTATTACTTCCACTGAAGAATGTAACGCCAAATTATTTAGAGCAAAGGGGGGAAAAAAATCACAATAATCCTCAGCGATGAGTGCTGAGCTGTCAGAAAACTCACACTTTGTATGGCAGCCGGGGGTCCGACGTCAGCGTGATTTTAAACGTTACTTTGGACCTAATAAGGAGAATGAGAAGAGCGCTATAAAATATACGGACCGGACACCGACAACAATCTCTGTTCTCTGAAAATATCAAACAATAAAGAGGTTACACTCACATCTTTTAGGTGAGGCGACTCCGCTGCAGTCTATTTATCCAGACCCGGAAGTCAGAAGGACCCGTATGTACACGTCATCAGTGTGACACTGATTCATATTCATCGTTGTTTTCTGGAGTCACCAAGGTAAAAAAAATGTTTCTGGCATCATAATATTTTACTGCAAAGCACTTAAAATGCAATCAAATAAAAGTTTTTTTTTCCTTCTCTCCTGACTTACAGGCATTACAGCAGACTACTAACTTTTACCGTAAAGAGCAACAACAGTGCGCAGACAATTATTACGTGCACTTTTCTCTTTGCTGAACTTCATGTTTTTATTTTTTTCCGAGCTCCTATTTTGGGAGAAAACATTACCACGTTATTTTCTGTTGCTGAAAAAAAATTGCAGAACAGAATGTCATATTGCCAGTCAAAATACCCTTGGAACTGTTGCACACCGTATATCATCTTGAAACATTTATGTTATTTTTTTTACTTTTTAGTGTAAATTTAAACACAATTTCTACAATCCACCTGAAAATTTCATTAATTCCAGATAGTTTTCTAATGTTACCTGTCCAGTCATGAAATATTTATTTTTGTATTTCATACGTTCCCAAAAGATTTTTCAATGGGGAAAAAAAAAAATCTTCCTCCACCATTTAGAGATAAGCATGAAGTTCTACCTTTAAGTGAGAAACATCTGCAAGAACAAACAAAACAGTTTGAAATCTAAGATGGTTCCTTTTGGAACCCATTTCAACAGTGATAAAATAAAACTGAAATGCTCAAAGAGCTGATGAGTGAGCACTACATTGTCTCGTCAGACTAACTTTCTAAAACATAGACACAATCAAGGGGGAAAAAATCAGCTTACTTTTTAAAAGTGTATAAAAGCCCTTCTAAATAGGTTTCTGAAGTAGTAGATAGGAAAAGGGGCTGAAGTACTGCAAGCCTTGTAATGACAGCTTACCAAGAGAATAGGACAAGACTCTTGGTGATGACTCAGATAAAGCGCAACTACTCAGGCACAACCTTTGGGATTTCAGCAGTGAGGCATTGCCAGAAAAAAAGAGTAAACCGAATAAAAAGATGCTGACTGGAAAAAGAATAAAATTGACAATGTTTGCTGTAACACATGGAAGCATGTAGTTTGACATTTTTATAGTACTAAACAGTATACACACTGTAAAGAGTAACAGCAGTGTGCAGACAGAGAAACTGTTATAGACATTGACATAAAAGGACAGAACTAGACGCAGTGGTAATAAAGCAGTCACACTGAAGCTACTGGTTTGATCTTACTCTTTTTGATCGTAAAGAAAACCACATCATAAGAAGTCCATTCTGCACAGAAATATACTTTTTTTCCTACATGCAAAGTTCTAATCTACAATTCTCGCAGACGAATTGCTTGCTTTTAAGGTTGTGACAATTTGCTCATCATCTGGTTTAGGACAGACTGAGGATGTGTTCAAAGTGGAGAGACAGAGCTGTGAATACATTGTTCAGCAAGCACAGAAAAATCTCATTAACATATCCAAAGTAAGTCCTTTGGGGAGACAGACAAAATGCCAATGATAATTATACTTCCAAAATAACACTGTCGTCACTGTTAATAGTCCTTGCTATGTTTGTGAGAATATCCAACATTGGCACAGTATGCAGTGCATACAACCTGTACTCTACCATGTAGAACAGAGTATTACATGCAGCATATGTAAAAAGCATTGGTGTGTTTGCATTACATCCTTCCGAGCTAGGTTAGCTAACTTTTTATCAAACATAGACAGATGTACTGTGATATTACTTATCAGTATGTGCACCTGTATTCAACTTATTTGTGATGTTGTAAGAGAGGCTTTCAGTGGAGGCAGAACAATGCACTGGGAGCTGTGTTCTGTGCTTTGAACACATCCTCAGTCAACCTCAAAGAAGATGAGAAAAACTGTCAAAAATGTTAAACTAGCTGTTTCCTCATTACTGCAACCCTAGTTGAAGAGACTGCAAGAAAATATGCAGATCTTAATACTTGTCTTTTTCAAGGAAAAACAAAAATGAAAATACTTTCAAAGAAAAAAATAAGTTTTTTTGTTTTTTTTACAGTTAAATAATTAGTTCTGAATAAAATTGACTTGCATCTTTGATCGAGAATCTTCTGGAAGCCGTGATTTTGGTGGAAAAACAGGAAAGGTTCTGATGAAACCTTACATGGAATCAAATTTGTAAAAAAAAAAAAATAACGAAAAAAAAAGTTCTCTTGGCATCTTCAATTTGTAAAAATCCAGATTTGTGGGTCCTCATAAATAGAAGCTAGTCCGAGACAAAAGCAAACTTGTATTGTCTTAAAGAAAATCCAATCACAAAACATCAAAGCGGCGGTTTATGCAATCACTACAATAACAAATCTTTGACAATCTTATTATTATCCTATGGAAGCTAATTGAGTTTTGCATAATTTGTTTTGATAGTTAGACCACCTTTCTTCTTTTGTAGACAAAATCATGCAATGATGTGCAATAACTACCTGATACTGAATGTCTAAGATGTCTTGGTAGGAAAACTTTCTTATTGCTTTTGCCCATTCAGTAGAAGAATATTGCATATTATTTATCTGTTTTTGCAGATGTCACTGCGTTATTTTGGTAGTCTATCTTCCCTTGTGCATTGTTTTCCATTAACTTCCTTTTCTCTGCTCTTTTTGTCTCTTTGGCCCAGTGTTTGGAGTCAGTCACCCTCTTTTTTCTCATGGTCTGTTTATTTCCTTCCACAGTGTGTTTCAATTCAGTACCTACTGGTCAAGTTAATCAATATTTTCAACCCATTTGTCTCTTTAGCTCCATGCTGTCACTCTACTATTCTACATCTAGGAATACATCTTAACTCATTTCAGTTTAATCATCAGTTTCTTAATAAAAATAACAGCCCAATAAATCTTTTTGTGCTTCAGTTAATCTTTGTCAAATTCTTGTTTCTACTGTCATTGCTCCTGTTTTTGCCTTCCCTGTTTTTTCTCCTTCTGATATTCAGTATAAATTCTTCATGTATGTTGGATTTATTTGCATTCTGAGTTTCTCATCTTTGAACTTTACTAAATAATCTCCTTGATATTTCACAATGGCTGTTGATGGCCTGATAGCTGCATTTGGTTCCTCAGCACAAAACATGACAGGGAAATGCTAAGTGTTTCTGTTCAGAGCTACAGCCTGATAAAAAAACCGATTAAAGTCATCTGCTCAGAGCTCTTACTTTCCAATTAATTTGAAAATATTGGTAGCAACTTGTAAAGCTATCCTAATCCTAAACTTAATGACCAGAACAGTAAGTTGAAAAGAATGTTCTTATCTTAGATGACTCTAATTGAAACTGCAACAAAACTTTCCAGATGGCCTCTTTGCATATTTAACACATTTATAGTTTATAGTCTTTCACTTTTGAAATATAGAACCCAAGCAGCCATCTTGTCTTGACAGAGAGGTGCTTCAAGATTTATACTTTAATAACAAGCTTCTGACCTTCTCAGGCCCGGCTATTTTTGAAAGAACGCTGGAGTTATGATTGGATTTAAAGCCTTGCCTCCTCTTATCAAAAGCACAGCCACTGGAGCGCAAGGTTATTCTGTAGCTCTAGATGGTAACTCAGAGTATACAGGCATAGTTTGTAGGAGACATTTGTGACAAACTTGTATCTAAATAAGTATGTAATCTTGCATTTATTCTGATGCATTATCTAGCTACTTCAGTGGTTAATATGAAACATTTGACATCTTTCATTATGGTGTAATTTGCCAATATACAAATAAAATCAATCAAAATCAGACAGTAAGAAAAAATGCATATATATCTCTTTTATTCAGTGCATGTAAACTTCTGGTTTCAACTTTTCTGTCTTTAGGTGTCTGAGAATTTTAACCAAGCTTTAGTCCACAACCCTTGTCTTGACAACTTGACTGTTATTCTGATTTTAAACAGCATGTTTCACATTAACTGAAAAGCTGTGAATTAACCTAAACCTGACAGAGTCGTCACATTGTCGCGTTTCCTAAATTGTTTACAAGCATTATTATTCTGGCTTAAGCAATCTTTAACCAGTAGGTATCCTATTTTTGTAATCCTAACTTTCATAAAACAGTAATGTGTGTGATTTAATCACTTTTTACACTGTGTACACAACAGCTTCTTTAAAGTGTGTAATGGAACATTCCTTTTGTTAATATACAATATTTCAAAGGTATTGTTGAAATGCTTGCACTGATAATTAGGCACTAGTAGTTTTCATCCTAACAAAACAGGTGCATGAGCCCTTAATTCATTATGAAACATAAGCATGAATAATCACAAGTGAAAAGCTCCACACATGCACCTCAGGCTTTGACCCCCCTCTGTCACTCTTCTAATGTTTACTTACTTTGCATAATCCCCCGCATACTGAGCTCTAATTAAGTTTGAGCACAGTAATAAGTCGCTCGGGCTGTGTTAACACACAGAGGGCACAAAAAGCACAGAGCAAAAAGCAGCTTTCTAAACTAAGTTCAGACGTTTCTCCAGGGAGCGTCACACAGTGACATAGTGGATGTTTCTTGTGACTGAATGACTCAGACACTGCCCACAGTGCTCCACCTGGTGCTCTGAAGTTAAGATTATTGATAGATCTCTATAACCTCTTTATTGCAAATGAATTTCCCAGACAAGTCTCAGGAGACAACATATTACCCTGCCTAGGTACACAACCCAAAATGGATCACCTATGCATGTAAGTGGAAATGTGAATCACTGTAAATTATTCCCTTTCTTTCATAAAAAACACCATTACCAAAACCTAATGATGCACAGGAAAATAATTATGTTTTGCTCATGCTCTACTAGTTTAGACCTTTCAAAAAATCCTGCTCGTTGATTTGTTATTGATAGAGAAACATGGTTTTAAATTTGTAATGAACTGTATTCCTATCTATGGTTGACAATTCCTCTCTGTAATAAATATATATCTCAAAACTCAGCACAACCTTCACTGTTGATGGACTGCGCATAACTGTAATTTCCCGTCAGCAGCGTATCATTCCTACTGACAGGCTGGTGCTCAAGCAGCAACTGACTAAAAGGGGTGTCAAAGCGATGTTAGCGTGGAAGTAAAGCAAAGGGCAATAGCTAAGTGCAGACAAACATCCATTTTAATTACATGCTTCCTTCAAAAATAATCAGATGTTGCTAGGAGAAGCTGCAGAGTGCATCAATACCGAAAAGTACAGAAGAGAGATAATGGATGGTGTGAAGGTTAGCATGCATCAACAGCATATAATCTCATAATCTATTGGCAGGTGAATGAAACATTTACAAGCAGTAAAATAGGCAGAAAATCTGGATTCAATTTTGTTAAAATAAAGAGTTTAACCTTTTAATTAAAAAAAAGTAGCATGCAATTACTACAAAAAGGTAACTATATACCTAAATCTGTGTTAGGGTTTATTTTTTCATTTTTGTTTAATTAGATCTGAGCAGCATGTTCTCCCTGTGCATGCATGGGTTTTCTCCGGGTTCTCCGGTTTCCTCCCACAGTCCAAAAACATGACTGTCAGGTT
>CAEGAF010041239.1:0-10803 GCA_903067075.1 Micropoecilia bifurca | reverse complement strand
CGCCTTGCGTGCGACGTGATTCCTTGCCGCCCGCCCCGGCCCCGCCCCGCCCCCCCCCCCCCCCCCGGCCTGGTTCGGGGGGGGCAGCCGCCCCCCCAGTCCCCCCTATAGCTCCGCCCCTGTGATGCCGGCTCCGCATCCCTGCAGACATGGCGCAATCCTCCCCCGATCATTCCAGGGTATTTGTCAGCAACTGACCAATCACCGGTCGCAATTTGTCAGAAAGTGTATAGTGATTCCTCGTTTTTCACGGGGGTTGCGTTCTGAAAATAACCCACGATAAGAGAAATCCGCGAAGTAGTTACCTTTTTTTTTTTTTTTACAACTATTACAGAGCATAATTAAATACTCTACATTGAAACCAAAGAACAAAACCTGTTTTCGGGTCAGCGGATGTGCGTGTGCATCAATCACGGCATTAATATCATCCGGAGTCATGTCATTAAAGCGTCTCCTCCAAGAGACTCACAGCTGGATCTACGGCACAACCTCCAGGCACAGTTTTGTTCAGCAGACATTCAAGGTTTCAGTTTCCATCTCCTGAATGACTAAACTATACGTAATACGGATTGGCCAATCAGGACGCAGAACACAATGCACTGTAAAAAAAACTGCACAAAAAAATCCGCGAAGCAGCGAGACAGCGAAAGGTGAACCGGGTTATAGCGAGGGGTCACTGCATAGCCCTTATCTAGATTAACTGACTTTGACGATATTAACAGTATATTGATAATAATTTTATGGATACTTTATATTTTTTCTTTTTTAAATCATTACACAATGATTTTATTAGAAATTGATGAATTGCCACAATAAATTTGCTAATGTGGTTTTTTTTAGCTATTTATCCATTGACTTAAATACACATTTGTTCTCTATTTGGTCATACAGGTAAAACACTATGGAACCAAGATGATCTATCAAAACATATTCAAGTAAGACCACACAAACATGCTGATTTTGATCTAGTTCTTTCTGACTCTTTGGAGACAAAAACATCTGCACTAACTCTTGATATATCTGTGAAGTCAAGCATCCTCTTTGGATTATTTAAGTATAAAGCAACTGCAGGATACTTTAATCACCACAAAACCTCCAAATATCAGGCCAGAGTAACGGTGAACTACAGCACAACTACCTGCTTCAAAGAGTTGTCAAATTGAGACACTTGTCTTTTAGACAGGTGTCCCAAGAAAGGCTTGGCAACCCATGTTGTCACAGGTATTCCTTATGGAAATCAAGCCTTCTTTGTGTTTGACTGGAAAGTTTCCGAAGAAGAAAACTATCAAGACACTCATGGAAACATGGGAATGATAGTCAATAAAATAGTTCAGCTATTTAGCAATAAAGGTGATCCCGAATTACCAGTGGAAAACTTCACTTGCACATTCTATGGAGAATCCGGCGAAGAAAAACAAATCAACATTGAGGAGGCCAAAAGTCTCTATAAAGCTCTTACTAAAAATGAACAAAGCTCTGTACCAATAAAAGTCTATATGTTGCCACTAATAAGCTTAAGTACCAAAGCTTCTGAACTGGTCTGTCAGATAAGTGTAGGGTTAGTTCAGGAAGTACAAAAAGTCCTACAGGATTTCATTGAGCTTGACATAAGGTGTAATGATGTACTTGAAACTACAATTGTGAAACAATTCCCAGAAATAAAAAGAAAAATTGAATATTTTAAAAACTGTTGCTCTGCATTAAAAGACGAATTAAAAAAGAGTTTGGAAGAGAAATACTCCAACTGAGACGTAAGAGGCAGAGATGTCTCAAAGAAAAAACTGATGGACATCAAGGAAAAAGCAAAAGTCTTTGGTGAATTTGCAGAGGCCAACAAGAATCCAAATATAAAGTTCCTGGTAGTGGGTTTAAGAGATGATAACCATGAAGGTTCAACCATCTACTTTTATGAAAATGGTGTCCCTGTCAATAAGAACATGAAGCTTCCATCAAAGCCTGAAGCTCTGACCGCCGATAACATCAATCACAACAGTGTGACTCTGAAAGTTTCTCCTCCCAGGTTTGGAGCAGAGAGCATCTCATATTTTGTTGAGTTCTGTGTCAACGGAGCAGATGAATAGAAGAAGATTGAATCAAAAGATGGGAAAGTCACAATTACAAACCTAAAGCCAGACACAGAGTATGTGTTCAGGTGCACAGCTCTCCTGAAGCACCTTCAGTCAAACCAAACTCAGATGGTGCTTCAGTTAGTGACCCCAGTAAAGCCACTACAAGCCCTGCTGAGACAAAATGATTTGTAATGACTATGAAATGGAGAAAAACAGAGAAAAATAAGGATGGTCAGATTTTAAAATACAAATGAGTACAAAGAAAAAGAGTTGGGGGGGAATAAGAGCTTCAGTTTAAACGAAAAAGCAAAATAGATGATCATTTATGTAATGCACATTAAAATCATGACTACAAAATTAAATGTATTTTATGTGGACTGCTATACAATGCATGTTTATATTCATTGCAATTAGTATGTATGTTAATTCTGGCAATAGCCTTGTACTGTTTTCCTATTACTTTGTGTGTTAATGTTCTTGTTTTTCACTCCCTTTAGATCTTTTGTAATGATACAGA
The DNA here is from genome assembly GCA_903067075.1 of Micropoecilia bifurca. Taxonomy (NCBI): domain Eukaryota; kingdom Metazoa; phylum Chordata; class Actinopteri; order Cyprinodontiformes; family Poeciliidae; genus Micropoecilia; species Micropoecilia bifurca. Next base: position 8,217 of record CAEGAF010041239.1, on the reverse strand, counting down.
ATCAATAAAAATGTATGTAATGTTTTTTCACTGACTTGTTGTTTCACATAAGGTTAATCATTGTTTAAATAAACAAAGTCATGCATTCTTGTGTCATGTTGCGGTGATGGTTTACGTAGGACCCAAATGGAGAAACTCAGAGGCAGCAAGTGAATTTCAAGATTTCATAAAAAATGGTGAAAACACAGTATGTGTTTAGATGAGGGACAGTGACTTAACCAGATATTGGTCCAGCCCATAAAGTCAGTGATTTCATCAAAACTTTAACCTCCTGAAGAACTTCAGGAACCAAACTCACATGGTGCTTCACTTAGTTGGTGAAATGAAGAATGAGATTTATGTTTTTGCATCCACCTGAATATTGTAGTTGCACCACTGCATCTGTGAATTAAAAATAATAAAACAAGTAACTTTTAAAAACAAGAACATAATTTATAAAATTTTTCTGGTACCCATAAATAAAGTCTCAGGTTATGCATGGTTTAGTAACACCTATATTTTATTATTTCTGGTTTAGTAACACCTTATATAAATAATCCAACACTCCTCAGCATAGCTGCCTTGCATTTGTATTTGTCCTCAGCCATTTATTGAATGTCTTCTCTTCTGAAGAGAAGTATCAAAGTAAAGAATCAAATAAAGGGCATAAGTGCCTGAAGAACAACCAAAACATAAAACTAGAAATTGAAGCCCACACATCTCCCTGTGGAAATAAAACAACTCTTTTTCAAATCAACAGAGAGGTCTTACCAAGCACCAAGCAGCTCACCCTGGAATGCTCAGGGTGCCAAGGCAAAACAAAAGTCTCACTGCAGATCCTATGAGACGACTAAGAGGGAGAACGCCTCACCTGGACCATTCAGCATGGCCAGCTCTGAGCCGAAACCCACCTTCAATTTCAACACCAGCTCTGCCAAAGAAAAATAAACAAGCAGCTGGAACCAATACGGCTCCACTGACCCCGCTGCCAAGGACAAGGGCCAGGACCAGGCCAAGCCTCAAAACATCCTGACGCCATAGGAATCCCACTGAGAAACATATTTTCTGTATTTCAGCATGAGTGAAACCTAGTTTGATTTGATGGCCTGACTGAAATGATGTTAAAAGATCTGCCTGAGGAGTTTAAAGCATTCTTTGATCATATTTTTGATAGGAGTTTAGGAATCTAGCCTTCATACATATATGGATATATTAATTAGACTTGAGCTTGATTAATCAATTCTTTAATGGTACTAGTGTTTTTTTAGTTATATTGCATAAAACGAACTGTATTTGATTTTATTTAGTAGTTAGATTGTTTGGACACCAGAGGGCAGTATAGTACCTTACTCTACCTTTCAGCCTTTCAGGATGATGTCATCAAGACATAAAGCTGTTTGATTTTGCTCACCTGAAATTGCAAATTAACAAAAAAGTGAATATGTTTGATCTGTAGGCTTGAATGCATACATATTTTACAATATGATGAATTTTCAAAAATTACTTAGTGATAAACTCCCTGAAATAAAACTAAAAGTACCTTTTGAAGATAAAATTCTTTTAGCAGGTGTCAAACCTACTTTTCATTAACAGTTTTCTCATTTCTCTCTTTCCAAAAACATTTCTCCATGAAATGTTTTTTTGATTATCTGATGTATTATTCTAATTGTAAATGTCATGTTTTCATCACCTGTAAGTGCAAAATCATTATAATTAACATAAATAAAGGCGTGCAATTAATCTATATAATGTGTTTCACTTAGTGACAAAGTCCCCGAAATAGAGTTTTCAAAACTATTCTACTTTTTTTAACAGATCTGTAGAAGCCAACAATGGAGGGAAATAAAATAGATCAATATCTGCACAGTCTCATATAGTTTTTATTTTTATTGTCTGGAAAGAAAGAAATTTTCATTTTAGTTGCGACTGTAGAATGAGCACATTATATTTTATACAAGCTGATGCAGGAAGAAAGCAAACGGCTTAAACCTGATTGAGATGCACAATGTCCTCTTTAACTGCTGAGATAGAACATATAGATTCCAACATATAGATTCCAACGCTAAAACACTGAACAGAATGTGGATCTGCTAAGATGTTGTGTCAAAACTTGCCTTTAATTTCGCTTCTTGGAACAAAACCAAAAAATTTGTTTTCTCTCCCTGCTTTTTTGAGTTCTCACTGTAGTGCAGCTTTTTACTCACAAATACTGATTCGGTCAGAGAAATTTATAACTTTTATTTTTACCCTTCCTGTGAGCACAAAGTTATCTATAGAGGAAGGTTTCTTATCAGACACATGGTTTTGTCTCTCAAGTCGTAGAACACCTGACATGTTTCCACAGCAGGCTGGTCTTTGTCAGAGGGTCACTGGGTGCCATGTGACAGAAGAACAGCACATCATGCCCCACCTAGTGACACCTATCATCAGAATATGTCAGGTGTGTCTCTAGTAAACATTAGCGATGTGGCTGGTTGCTCCGCCCAAACACTGATCTTGTCAATCTGAAATCAAATATGTACAATACGGCACATTCAGTCAATTGTAGCGTATTTGTCAGCAGCTCTTCATTTATTTGTAATAAAGAAATTGGTCTTTAACTTTGGACTCTAAGTCAGGGGAAAAACCAAGTGCCAGTATTCCCCTGATTTCATACAAATATGGAACAGGAACATGAGTGATACTTTTATATCCATCTATAATTTTTGGGTTTTTGATCGAACCAATCTAAAACCAAGTCAGTTGAAGGTTATCTGATGGCTTTGCCAAAACAAGATGCTCGAGTTTACATGTTTTTTTGTTGTCGTTTCTTGTGCTTAATTTTTGCTTCATACAGTAGTTCATTCATCACTTCACACAGTAGTTCTTTCCTTAAAGTTTACTTTCATAGACCGTTTGAAAGTTTATTTATTTCCTTAATATGTATTTCCTTTTGATTTTTCTCCTTTCAATATCTACTATGTTTTCACTTCTATTCAAGTCCAGCCAGTCTCTGTATTAATTATTGTTTGAAAGGTTTTTCCATGGTTTTATTCCTTTGTATTTATTTTCTGATTTAATTCTTGCACTTTGTTCTTTTGGCATCACTGTTTAGTGTTCCTGGACTAATTTTCTTGGTTCAAAATTATCCCACTGAGTAAATGCTTTGTAGAAGCAACTTTGACTGTAATTAGTGCGAAAGCTGCTTCACAGTAATTGAAGCGAGTCTTTTCACATCTTTTTGGGAAAATCTTTGCAAAAAACCTCAAACTCAGACTGACTAGATAGAGTACCATCAAACTTCAACAATCCTGGCACACAACCAGCAGACCTCGCTCTAATGAATTGTACCAAACTTTTTCTCAAACACCATCAAGGTATCAGTCCCTATGACCAAATGATGTTTGTAAACTGTGAGCTGTGAAATTTGAGCCAAAATCCTGACACTATGGCTGACTGGTCTGCATGTTTTGCTATGTTCCCCTTATCATTCGTATATCTAAACTGTAAAGCTCCAATGGAAAGCTCAGTATTTTAGCTTTCATTTTCAGCAATTCTTCACTAATTGGGTCTTATTCATCCAAATCATTATCCTACCGCTAAAACTAGCATGCTTTATAAACCACTATGTGAAAGTTTAACATCAGTGTTAAAACAAAGCTTGCTGTGAATTTGGTTTACTCCAGTGAAAAGAAAATGTTTGACTGCTTTCCTCTGATTTTCTCATTCATACCAACAAATAATCATGGGAAGGAGAGATGCTGAAAAAATTAATAACCAAGCACTGTTAGCAAAACATGACCATCGGCCCTGTATGTGAGAATGAAGAGGCCAAAAAATATTTGCCTTAAATAACTAATAAAGCAAAAATAATGAATGAAACTAATGCTACTCACGCCTAACAATCACTAAATATCAGCACTGAATACATATTATTTGTAGATTTTATAGATTAATTGCATATTGTGATAAAGTCCCTGAAATAAACATTTTTCAGAATTATTCTGATTTATTGAACAGATGTGTAGAATCCAACAATGGAGGAAAGTAGAGTAGACTAATAGTTGTACAGTCTGATATAGTTTTTATTTCTATAGCATGTAAAGAAAGAATTCTTCATTTTAGTTGAGACTGTAGAATGAGGACATTTATACAACCTGAACACCTGATGAAAGAAGAAGGCAAACTGCTTAAACCTGTTTGAGATGCGCAGTGGGCTCTTTGGTTGTTGAGATGGAGCATGTCACGATCCGTGTTTTCTGTGTTTATTTTTGAGTTTGCTCTGTTATCCTGTTCCCTGTGAGATTCTGTCTCTGTGTCTTCCCCATTGATTGTTTCCCAGGTGTGTCTCATTCCCTTGATTACCTCGTGTGTATTTAAACCCACCTGTCGTCTCTGTCTGTCTTCGAATCCTTGTCGTTGTCAATCCACGTCTAAGTTTGTGTCGTGTTCCAAGTCGTGACAGTAGAACTGTATAGTCCTGTGGTGGCTATAGCTCATCGTGTCAGTCTGTTTAAAAGTCAGTTGCTACCGGTGCTGAGCCCCTGTGTTGTCCGCTCTGCCATGCTGCCTGCCTGTTTTTGGACTGTCTGAGCTTAACCATTGAATTCATATTCATCACTTACCTGGGTCTCTGTGTCTCTCCTCACCACCAACCAACATCACGCATCATGACAGAGCAAATAGGTAGTAACCTTGGAACACTTGAAGAACAGAATGTGGACCTGGTGAGATGTCCTGCCAAGAACTTGGCTTTAATCTAATGTCCTGGGGCTTCACCAAAAATGTTTTCTCTCCCTGCTTCCGTGAGTCAAGAATTTCATTTTTCACTCTGTGCTGCCAGATCTTTTCTACAATCTCAAACAGCTTCTCAATGTACAGCAGCTATTTACTGACAAATGACAAATACTGCACCAGTCAGAAAAGGTTGGATCTTTTATTTTACGCTTGCTGACAGGACAAAGTTCTCTTCAGAGGAAGATTTATAGAAGATGTTCTTCCTGGTTCCGGCAGAAAACTCACCCATCAGTCATCTATGACTACAGACCTGTCCTGGCATCCCACATCATGAAGATCCTGGAGAGACTCCTGCTGGACCACATGAATTAACAGAAAAGTCAAAAGCTGCTGCAGTTTGCTTATCGCCATGCTTTTGGAGTTGATGATACCATCATGCACCTGCTTCATACCTATCATATAAAAACTTGTCTTATCTCTAACTTCCTGGGACTGCACAAAAAATGTTTCTCTCTTCCTGTTTCCTCAAGTCAAAAATTGTATTTGGGTTTGTGTTAGAGATTTTTTGGTATTATCATTTTGTTATTACTTTAGTTCATATTCAGTCTAATGTTAATCAACATTCAGTCTATAGATTATTGTGGTTTTCAGTTTAAAGTGTTCTCTTTCTTCTTTGTATATAAAATGACCTGAAGGCCACGTCTGCCTGCTCGTCTTCTTGTGAAACAGTTAACGGTGTGTTTCCCAGACCTTAAATTATGTTTCCACAGGTGCCTTCTTATCAACCGGAATACTCCCTACCTTGGAAACTGCCTGTGTGCAGTAATAATTTGTGTCTGCCGTCTTTCTAAGCATCCTCCTTCCTTTTGCTTGATAATAAAAGACAAGCTGTAACCAAAGGTTTTTAGAACGCTCAGTGAACGGCTTGGAGGAGCAGTTTGTTGAGTCTTCTCCTTTTGCAAAAGCTTTGTCATAAAATTCATATACGTTGTCTGTGGTTCTTTTAATGAAGGTTCGAGAAAATACCCATCAGTTTGCACCAGACTCTACTAGTGGCCTTATAATTCTTATTTTTAGTAACTTTTATCTTTACCCCCGACAGCACAAATTGGTCTAAAGAGGAAGATTTGTGTCCGTCTCACTCCAAAGCTCCCAGCAGAAGTTTAAAGGGTCTCTACCCAATATTCCAGTGAAGTTCATTGTGTCTTCAGGTTGGTTTCTTATCAGACACATAGTTTTGTCTCTCAAGGCGTAGACCACTGACATGTTTCCACAGCAGGCTGGTCTTTGTCAGATGTCACTGCTCATTTTGACACATCATGTCCCACCTAGAGACACCTGACGGAGAGTACCTTCAAACTTCAATTTTCAAGCTTTGCCACAAATTGGCTATAAGCCTGGACTTTGATTGGACCATTCTAGCAACATCAGATTCAGACAACTAAAAAAAAGCTGATTCTGTTCTGTGGACAACTGTGGAAACACTAGAGATTGATGGTGCAAAGATGGATTCTTCATAAAACCACAAAAATTAAGTACAACCATGAGACAAACATGAGTCAGTTATACAACAATACAGTTATTCAACAATTCAGTCAAGAGGCTTCTACAGAGCTGCTGTAATATTGACTGCAACAGGAAATCCTTCCTCTCCTCATCAATCAGCTTCTACAACACTTCTCTGAAGAATCTTGCATAATATGAGTTACAACTGCATTTAATTTTCCTTTGGGATCAATAAAGTAAAGTATTTATGCAATGACTTATAAAATATTACATATAAATTTTGCCTGGATGTTTTTTTTCTGAAAACAATTTTTTTTGAAAAATCAGAATTGATTTGAAAATGTAATAAAAAGGACAAATGTCCAAAGGGGTGAATACTTTCGCTGCCACTGTAATGTGTTTGTTTTTGGCATTTCACCTTAAGACACCCTTCTCTATACACACTTGTCTTATTACAGATATTTTAAAATCAGTCAGCTCACCATTTAGATAATTAGAATAATTATATATAAGTATTTGACATCCTAAAAGCAGAAAGTTTGAAGATGGCCTTTTTTATTTCATACTTTAAGTCCTGCACTTAATAGAGAAATAGACGTTTTATCACTTTTCAGTTTATGTGGCTGAGTTCTTGGCAGGAGGTTATTTCAGATTATAAGCTGATGCAAAACGTATGTAAGCTACTCAAACCAGCTGGAAGGGCAGGTTAGCGCATAGTTTCTCTTTAGTTGTTGAGATTGAACTGAGATTATCACATATGTGTAAACATTTGAATACACACTTGATAAAAAGGTTGTGAACCATGGAAGATGTACTGACAAGAACTTGGCTTACTTCTAACTTCCTGGTGCTATACAAATTTTTTTCCCCCTTCGGCTTCCTTAAGTCAAGAATTTAATTTTAGTTTGTCCAAGACTCTACAGGTGATCATATAATTCTTAGTGACTTATTGCTTAACTCAAAGCACTTTACAATAATGTAAATAGAACATCTCTATGGGATTCTGCAGCATTTCCTCAACCTTGACTTAACCCAAGAGAAGGTTCTATTCTTGGTTCTATTGTTGTTGAAGTCATCCTGCCTGGTTCTGGAATCGAAGAAAACTCACCCATCAGTCATCGGTGACTACAGACTTGTCCTGGTAGCCGACATTATGGCGGCTACCAGGCTACCACTTTTATGGAAAAGTGATAAAACCTCTATTTCTCTATTAAGTGCAGGAGTCTCCTGGAGCGACTCCTGCTGGTCCACATGAATTAGCAGAAAAGTTTATGTCAAGACCCCCAGCAGGTTGCTTATCGCCATGGGGATGGGGTTGAAGACACCATCACACAGCTTGTTCAACAAACCTAGTGTCTGGACAAAGCATGCCACACTGTTTCATGTTTTTGATTTCTCCGGTGCATTTAACACAATTCAGCATATTTGTCATTATATTATATTTGTCAGAAACTCCAGAAGACACAGGTAGAGGCCTCAACAAACGCCTGGATCCATGACTACCTCACAAAGTCTCACAAACTGTGGGTGTCTGATCTGGTGTGTCTGATCTGGTGGTCAGCAGCACAGGAATACCACACAGCTCTGTACTCTCACCATTCCTTTTCCCTATCTACACCTCAGACTTCCAGCACACATCCAACTTCTGTCATATACAGAAATACTCAGGTGACTCAGCGATTGTAGATATATATATTTTTCAAAGTTAAAAATGAGAAATGTTTAGTTACAATTGAAAAACTCACTTTCAGCAGACATGTACAAATACAGCAACACATAAGATTACAGTAGAGTGAACTACAGGATTTATCAAGCTAAAATGTGACTTAGGAACCGATACCACCCTGAATAATGACACACAACCGCGCTGGGCTCAGTCAGGAAATGACTCAAAACGAGTGCTTGCATCACGTAATTTGAGCACAAAGAAATGAAAACTGACCTTTAACACTCTCATTCACAATATTCTGACTGAGAATGATGAAAACACTTTCAGATTACATTGAACTAAATACA
>CAEGAF010041229.1:0-21542 GCA_903067075.1 Micropoecilia bifurca | reverse complement strand
GTCATTTTTAGAATCTCAAACATCGATGTTCATTTTGTAAAGGCCTTCAGCGAAGAGAACAGCTGTATTTGCACTGACTACACACAAATAGCCTCGAGGTTACCTCTGCATTTAGGGATGTCAGATAGAAAGAGATTTCATACATATGTATTTCTCACTTTTTGTTTTTACTTTTTTTTAAAAACATTTAAAAAAAACATGTATAGTTTTCCTTTTTTTCCCAAAATTCTACATTCCAACCTCAAAAAATGCACTAAAATTTCAAAGGTGGCGAATACTCTGGCAAGACACTGTAAGACGTAAATAAAGCCATGGCTTCATATTATTAGTTAGTTTTAGATCAGAACTTTTGTGAGAAACACTTTATGTTTCTACACTGTTTTCAGAGTTAACAAATGAGTTATATCTACTGCTTCCAAGTATGCCAGTGTGTCAAAAGGCTTGAGTGAGCAACTTTATGTTGTTTAGTAACATATTTTCTGCAGCAACGCCTGAAGGTCATTCTTAATGAACATGTACCCAAACAAGAGATAAGTCTGATCTGCTGTTCTCACATTGACAGGAAAACTAGGAGTGATGGAGTCATGCAGTGTGTTAAACAAACTATACTTGTTTGTGTGTTTCCGTAAGCTTGAAAGTCCTTTTTGCTGTTATGGGCAATGTTTATTTGATGCAGCTTTTTGTGTCTGTGCACATTGCTATCAGAAAACTGTGATTGGCCATATTAAGTTGAGGAGTTGCAGTGTTGCTCTTTACTGTTTTAGTTAAATAAACTGTCATTCTAAGCATAATATTAGCACCTTTATTATCTGTTCCTGGAGAAAATGTGTTTTTTAAACTGATTGATCCGAATGCTGATTGTTCTACATCCAAATTTGTGGCTCACCGGTGTGAACTGTTGTGGCGGTATGAGATGTTGCTATAAAAGAAAATTGACTAAATAATGTAGATGTAGGGCTGGCAAACATTGCTCAAACCATGGTTGTTTACTTATCACTTTTCCGGCAACAGCTAACAGCTTGACAAACCTATTGATGTTTATTGAATTTACTGTCAGTTTTGAATGTGGGTTAAATGTCCAGGTGCATGGACATTCTGTCAGCAGAAACATTTCACTAAAAATGTAGTAAGTTGTGTTATTGGTGTACCACCCCTGATACTAGCACTCATCTAATGCTATAATCATCATTGTAAGGTCCTAAAAGGAGGCTCCTAACGTGGCATCTGAATTGTTACAAAAAAAGAGATTAAAAAGAATTCCTGGCTGTCTTTAGAAATATGTTACTGAAATGCTGAGTATGAAAGGGAGAGAAAATTACTGAAATGCTGAGTATGAAAGGGAGAGAAAAAAAAAAACACTTCTCATTCTCAATCTTTTTTTATCTGTCCTCCCCTCCCCGGCGCTCCTGGAGGAGTTGCAGGGAGGTGACTTTACCTCAGCGTCCAAGCCCAGGATGTGTGTGTGTGTGTGTGTGTGTGTGTGTGTGTGTGTGTGTGTGTGTGTGTATGTGGGAAAAATATTAAAAAAGAAACATTGGTGGATGAAGGGAAGAGAGATGATGGGTTGACTTCTGGAAAGCATCTTTATTGAAAGCCTGAAGAACATGAATTCCAAAAAAGTCCTCCATTTTGTTCCATCTGGTGAGTTCACAGGGGTTTTAACGGGGCGAGAAGGTCTTTTCATAATGCAACCTGAGCCAGCTGTGTCAAGTGTATGAGAAAGCCTGTTTACAGAACACAGCTTTTTGTCTGAGTGAGCTGTTAGTGTTCATTAAACAAAACTTTATGCATGGCATAAAATGTCAAAGAAATTGTAATTTCTCTTATTTATGTAGACTTTTTTTGTTTTGTTCAGTCCTAATTTAGAAATTCCTTTTTTACAGAGGACAAAAAAGATGTTTTATTGCCAGGAGGGCATATGAGTCAATATTTACATCATAGCAATAAACGACACTTCCATCAAGTGTTTTAAAAAAACAGGCAGGACCTAAATTTCCTTCTGTGCAAATGTACTACAACAACTAGAGAAAAAAAGCCCACTTTTAAATACTCAATTATTAGACTTTATATTTATTCTTAATAAAGCAGCACTTGAGCAAACTCTTTGCTCAGATTGTTTCACCTCTAAATGCCAGGCTGTCAATTATTTTGTCTCTCGGCTGGAACAGGACGATATGTTTCTTTGTTGTTTGTCTCCAAGAACTCTTAGCTGGAATGTGTCCGTGCTAGTCTGACCAAAGTACAAAAATAATTTATATGTGAGTCTTTCTGCTACTCCTTTAAAGCTTAGTTTTTTCACTGGCCCAGGATTAGGAAGATTAATTGGGAGAAAATGTTCTTATCTAGTGAATTCCAACTCTCATTTAGACAATTTCAAGACTAACATTGATGCATGTATAATAGTTCAGCTTGGAGAAAAAAATCTAGTTTATTTACTTTAAGCCTACATCAGTGCCATGTTTTGTTACTTGATTTTATGATCAGACATAAAGGCTATTTATAAGTCACCCCTGTAATTACTGAGAAATGGCTCCTTACAACCCATCTGTCGTACAAGGATTAGTGCCACATGTCAAATTAACCCCCTTGATGTCAAGTTTGGGAGTAAAAGGCATTCAGGTATGTTATTTAGCTGTTATACTGCATCTGATGTGTCACTGATTAAAGTTGGTCCAGCAGTCAATTTGATGGATTCAGATAAACACACATTAGTCTGTTCTTATCAGCTTCCTTTGAGGTGTTTAAGTGGAATGAGCTGCAGTTCCTGCTTCCTGGTATTTGTTTTAGAACCATAAAGCATGTGAATGTCTACATTGTGAAATTTTAAACTATTTCATGGTACATTAGAGGGACCTGAAATTTGAGTGCTGTCATGAGTTAAGTTATTTCTAAATCATGGCTGGTTTAAGTATATTTAGGCTAATTTTAAGTAGTTATTTTTAGGCTTTGTTAAGTTAACCCAAACGTTTTTGATCAGTCTCTCTTTATCCCAGAGACCAAACAAGCATTCTTTTCTTTGTTTTTGCTCAAGGACATTCACTTTCCAGCCTCAGATAACAGAGAGTCGGTGAACAACAAAAACAATCCTTATAAAGTGGGATTTTTTTGTTGAAGAAAATATCCTCAGTACAGACATCCAGCCATGTTCAATATCTTAGCAGGGTTACAGAATCTCAGATTTGAAATTAAACAGAAATCGAAAAAAGAATAGTGATTCCTTTTAGTTTGGTTATCTAGGTATGTATTTAATATTTATTGACTCTTCCATTGCCCAAACTTAATCTTTTATCAAGTCTGGTCAGATATCCTAATTTTACATGATCTTGTTGATAAACAGACAACAAAAAGGCACAGAAACCACGCCTCCATTTTCACACCTTACATGGTGTGCATTATATTTCAAGATTATGACTAAGTGAGAAAACCTTTTTCAGTGTGAAGGGAATTATGAAGTTTCATTATTCTAACCAGAGGTGGTAATTATAGCTCAATACTTCGGGTTGTATTGAGTCATAGTTATGAAACAAGTAAAGGTATGATTTTTTTAATTCAATAGAAAGTAAAACCATTAGACATTTCTGACGACATTTTTATTCAAGAAATCTGTTAGAATAGTTCTCAAAAGTAGCCAGCACATAATTGACCAGTTTCTCTAGTTATTGGATGGATAATAAAATAAGAAAATCACTTGAAATTGATCAGTGCTGCTGTTTGGAAGCTTTTGAATAAGACTGTGCCGACATTTAGTAATAAAAAATGCTTTGAAACCAGCGTGCTGGATTCAAAACATTTGGACCTGTTTTGATATATAAACACTCCAGTTTATCAGTTGTAATCAAATGCACAAAAAAGCAAACATTACTTTCTGATGAGCACCTTTGATGTGTCCGTTGAGATTTAAATTTGACATAAAGGTTATTAGAAATAAAACAAATTATTATTATTATTACCTTTATGCACAGAACTGTTGTGGGTGCATGTCTGTACTGATTCTGACTTCTGCCTTTTTGTATCCGTAGTAGTGGTTACATTTGGGTTGACTTTGTTTCAAATGAACAATGAAGTTCAATGTAAAGTGAATTTATCTTATCATTATGAAAAAATTTGGATGAAAAGTCGCAATTTGGTCTGCCTTCTTTCTCCAGCTACGCTGTAGCTGAATGAGAAATCGATAAAAGACTAGTGATTCCTTTCAGTTTGGTTATCTATGTATGTATTTAATATTTATAGTAGACCAAGGGGTTAGGAGTTCTCTTTGTTTTGCGGTCACTTTTCAAAGTTTTGTGACAGAAGGTTGAATTTAATTTTGCATTTGTACAATTTTGAAACGATGTTATATTCCTTGGAGGGAAGAACATGGGTCCCAAATCAACAGGGCTGTATGGAAAATTATTGGTTCAGTGTATGTATCGTTAACGTGACGTCCTTAGATCTCAGTGTTAACCTTGATCCATTGTACACATGGTTCATGATGTAGCAAGGCAGATGTTGGCACATTTTGGGTTCCTAGGTACCAACTGAGCTTTATTTAAACATCATGCCCAACATCAGTGTGTTTTGTGGAGCATGTCCATCATTTTTAAGATAACAGTTTATCCATATTGCAATGGAGAGAGTAGAACATGCTAAACCATCTCATCAAAAACATAATATCACGTTTCTGATGACATGACCAGGAATTCACTGTAGCAGTTACCAAAGCTCAATATAGCAGAACACATTTTTGATGTGGTTATGAATATGAAACTGCATTGACTGTGTGATGCTATCTTGCCTAGACAAAAATATCTGAGAACTATTTATGATGCCTCAATGAATCTATGCTATTACTTTTAAATTTGCGGCATCCGTTATGTAAACAGCCAAGAATCGTGAACTGGGGAATAGGAATTTAATCCTTCTGGTATCATGAGAAGAAATATTTGACCTTGTTTATTAAAGAAACTTTTAATAAACAAGGTCAAATGTTTATTAAAGAAACTTTTAATAAACAAGGTCAAATGTTTATTAAAGAAACTTTTAATAAACAAGGTCAAAGGAGCAGAGAGCAGACTGTTTTGGTTTCCGCTTTCAACTGTGGAAAAAGTCACGGCTTAGCCTTACTGTTCTGTACTAAAACTGCATCATGTTTGCATTAGTGGGCCAGGTTCCCTGCAGACTCACTGGCAGAAGCTGGCAGGACAGTAGGTAAACAGAAACAATCTAATTTACTTCCTGCGCTCTCTTCTGACCAAACAACAGCAGGTAGAGGAGATAAAACTGTGATTTTCTAATTCTAATTGTCCTGCAAACTTTCTTTTAAAGCGTAAATCCCACTTGTGTCTGCACAACAATTTAAAAGACATTACATTTCAATACCTATCTCTGCTGCATCTGATGTTGAGAGTATTAACGTTGAAGCTTTTGAGACAAGACTTAAAAGATCTCCAAGATCCTCTGCACAGGTAAGTTAGGGTCAAACTGCTTGTTGCAAAAGGGCCATGGGTCCCCTGTTGTCTCCAGACTCCTGTGATGTGGAGGAGGCCTGGGAATCTTCTGTCTAATCAGATTTGAGATGCAGCCTTGCTCTGAAGCCCCTGCAGCCAAACTCTGCCTGAGGCAAAAAAAAAAATTTCCATCTGCACAGCTGCAGCAGCACCTTGAAGATACACGATCGCCCATACAAACACTGCACACAGCTGGCGTCAGGTTTTTGTTGTAACCAAATGTGAAAGAATGTTGTTGTTTTCTTAGCCTCCCAAATATTTTCCCAACCCAAACCCACCACTCGCTTTTTAAGAAAATTTAGAGATTAAGTTGCCACAGTGGGATGTTAATTATTCAGTAATATCAGATAGTAATGGGTAATTAGTAAGTCTTTTAATGAGAATTTTTACTCTTTTGTGGAAGTTAGAGAAGGGTTGATATTTATGGGGTATGTGAACATGTTATTTTATCATTTTTATTGTAGGTTATTTTAGGATTTCAACAGAGAGAAGATCCTCCATCCCTACTGCAGTCAGACAAATTATACAAATTTACTTGAAAATATTGTAATTACACTGTATTTATGTTGCATTTTTTTAATCAAAATAACATAAGGAAAATAGAAAATGATACCTGGAAGTCATTTGTCAGTTGCCAGCTTATATCCCACTTTGTTTTCGTGCTTTGCATAATAAACTATAAAAAATAGATTGTTGTACTTCATCCTTTTTTTGTATTTTTCAGCTGGGACTGCTGGTTCAGTGACTGGTCACTGAATGATCTGAGCTCTTTATGTCTGTAAAAAAACTACATACCTTTTAAAAAAAGATATTGTTAACATGTATTGAAAAACTTTATGTGAACAACTTTAACTGCCAACAGCAATGTTGCCAATTGTAGAACATAAATATAGTATAAAAAAAAATGAAGTCCACTCTGAAATGTATTCTAACATTTTGAGACAGGTCCTCAAACTGCTCAAACTTTTGGATGATTAACTTTTTTCATTATTCTCCTCTGCCTAGAGTTCATATGATTCTAACCTTTCCATATCTGAGGTGCGGGACGGTGACTTTCCAGACGATACAAACAACAATAAAAAATCTTTAATAAAAGAGACAGCCAGCTTGAAACTGAGCCTGAAGCTTTGTAAACATGTTTATTTTTTCACTTCCACAGAGGCTCCATCCACTGGGAGGTCTAAGAATGGATATGTTTTCCAGGAGATGGGTATGTAGCTGCATCTACACATAATGTTTACCGAGACTGCATTTCTCAGCCATGTCCGCTCCTCTTATGAACTCTATGTGCTCTACATTTCATCAAATATTATTTGAGGTATTTTCCTGTGGGATGATACATGCGTCAATATATTTAATTGGTTCTTTATGCCAATATCAAACTTTCTCTTTCCTCACTGATGGCCCATTTCACATCCTGCTGAGCACAACCAGTCCATTCTCTGTGTGCTGGAAGGTTAATTAATAGGTGAAAAAAAGGCAGGTGATTTCTGAGTTAATGATGGGTTGAAGGAATAATCATTGCACAAAGCTGTGCTTGTGAAGGGTTAATTTTCTAATTCTGAGGCGGGTTCTCTTCCTCCCATAAAACCCGCAATCAAAAACCCATATTTATCTTCTATACATGAAGGAATTTACGAGAGGCTGCTGTTGTTATATTGCAGCATGTCTGGTTTGAGGGGGATTTTTTTATTGGGTCTCTCGCTCTCTCTCCCTCTTGCTGTTTTCTTGTCAACAGATGGCAAAGTGGAGGAAGGGCAGAATAAATTGTCCCTTACTGGAGATGCTGTTAATGTGGCCAGCATCCCATCGATTCAAAAAGCAGTTTTATCTCAGTGTGCTCATAACGCAGCAGCATCGGAGGCTCTCTAATGACATTTACAGCTACTTTTATATGATTACCTCAGTTGTAAAACAAATTATTTGTGACAAAGCTGAAACTGCAGAGTGAGATGTATTGCAAAGACTGAGACTTTGTTTTTGTGATTGAATTTTAATGTTTTAATCCGCAGAGCTAAAGGATGGAGAGAAGGATGATACAGATCAGGACTCACCTACTATCATCACAGACGATGTTTATGAAAATGACATCCATCTCAGTGTTTCAGGTTTGTGCCTCTTGAAGACATGAAGTTTCTTCTGAAAAGTCATCATTTATGGAATTAGCAACTCAGGTCAACTAAGAAACTACAGAGTAATATTGCTTTACATGAGGCATTAAAATAAACTGGAAATTTGAGAAAAAAGTTGGATATGATGGACAAAATCTAAACATTTTATTTATTTCTTTTTATACAGACGCTGAAGGTCCTGGATATGGACTTTTAAACACAACAAGAAAAGTAAGATTTTATTTTTGTTTTTTTTTGTTTTTTTAAAAAAACACAAAATAAATGAAAAACAGGAAACTTGTTAAATCTAACTTTAAGATTCCAAAAACACAACAAATTGCTTATACAAAAACAAAATAAAAATTATGTATTGGAAAAGACTTAAGAACATCTTGTAATTCAAAAGCTTGTGGAATAACCCGTAAGCAATAATACCTCTCTGTAGTTGTTTTTTGTGTTATGCATTGTTTTGGAAGAATTTTGATTCCCTCTCATACAACATTGATTCAAAGTGAATAATTTCTGAACTGATACATAAACTAGGAATCTGGAATATAAAGAAGGGCATAGTTTATTTTTATTACAACAAAGCAGCTCGGAAAGACCAAGATAAATTATTTTTAAGTTTTACAAGGTGAACAATCACAACAAAGAGCCATTAGCATAATAAAGGCAGCTTGCCAGTAAACCTTTGCTATCACAAAATGATAATCAAGAAGGGTCAAATAATTCAAAACACCAAAATAGAGTCCACAAAACGTATCAGCATTCAGCAGCATAAATGCGTGACTGTGTAAAAACCCAGGCAAGAAAAAAGTTGAGGTACCTGCGAGAAATAGCTGTAGTAAGAGCCTGAAAAAAAATCTGTTATTTTAACAAATTAAGGGTGAAGTAAAGGGATTAGTAAAAAAGGTTTTAAGCCTTCAATACTTCTTATATCTCTTCTAGCACTTTATTAAAATTAAATGACTTGAGCTCAGTTTCTCGTATAGATGACCAGTTTCCTTTCCCAGTTCCTGATCACATATATTCTGTTCTCCTTCCTATCAGTATGTAAAGCCCATGAACTTCCAAGAGGAAGTGCGTGCCCACAGAGATCTGGACAGCTTCCTTTCTCAGGCAAGCATCCTTCTGGACGAAAAAGCTGCCACTCTGGATGAGGTTCTGAGGCGAATGATTGCTCACATGGTGGAGGACGGCCATGGCAGCTGTAACGTAGAAGAGGTGATGAACTCACTGTTCACAGATGCAGGAGGCAGAGATATTAACGGTGAGGGAAAAAGGGAAGTCTTCACAATTATTTTCTTGCAAAATAAAGATTAAAACCTTTATTGTGTTGTCTTTTCATTTATTCTGCTTCTCCAGTTCACCTTCTAATGGAGACTATTCAGGGTGTGACTGCTACTTCAAACGGTATTCATTATCAGCAGTCTTGGCTTTGTATTCTGTGAGTTAAGCCGTAACAATTAACCTTTCTTATCATGTTTATGATCATAGAATTTCCTCATTTTACCAGTTCTTTTTGGTGGCGTCAGATCATTCAGACTTGTCAGTTTTAGATTCTAAAGCGTCCCTGTTTTGTGTAAAGCTCCAATGTGAGAAACCTGCAGAGGCGTCATGTTTGTGTTACCCGCCTGGAGAGACCACAAAATTGGGGAGTCAACTGCTGCGAGGCCCGTTATGTTATCCTGATTCTCGCACCGCCTAGAACGGTAAAGCAAAAACTGAAAATACTTTGACCATCCTTGGGAATTTTGTATGAACAAGTTTGAGCAAAAATGTTTTAATGATTCCAGGACTGATGAATTTGAGAAGTTATTTTATCAGGCTGGAACTATTGTTTGAGCAGATTTAACCCCAAAAGTCTGTGATTAGCTTTATATTTGAAACATGTTAATGACTACAAAAAGTGTGGCTTAACTTAAAGGTTGCTAGGCGAAGTTGTATATTAGTAGAACTGTATGTTTGTTTTAGAGCCTGGATGTATAATTTTGACCATGTGAGGATTGGAGAAAAACAACAAACTCAGATTTGAGCAGCCATTTTCGAAAAATCATTGAGGCTAAGGATGATGTCTAGCAAAGTATGTGAGATTGAAAAAGTGAATGTAAATAAAACGCACTGCATCTGCTAAATTCCTTTTTATGAACAATGTTTTGCAGAAAAGCACCAAGACAGCTGTCGAACTGGGTAGGACATTTGCCACAATGTTCTCTGACATTGACATCAGGCAAAGGCTTCTGGAGACCAAAACTCAGGAGGAGTTCAAACAGGAGCTGGTCTCCCAGCGACACCGGCTCTCTGCAGCCAGCGAGAAGACAGTTGTAGAGGAAGTGGAGGACTCAGACCCACGAAGAGGAAAAGCACTCCAGGTGTGTACTAATAGACTCAAAGTACAGGCAGTTCTGTGTGTAATCAGTCTAGAATTTACTGACGTAGGAGACCATTTATACAACCGGGTGATAAATGAATGCCAAAATGCATTAACCAAAGGAACAAAAAGATGTCTGACAGAACATCGCATTTGCGCTAGTGTCTGCACTCTGTGCTAATTTCTCAAACTCTCCAGATGTGGAGACCACCCTTGTGTTTTCTGGCTCTATCCAGGCATATAAAGATGTGGTGCAGTAAACTAGATGAGCCAAATTATCTGAGTATCCTGTTTGTACACTCTACTAGCCAGACCGGTAGAATGAGAAGCAGCTGGGCAACAGCACAAGAAAACTGGCAACCCCTTCACTATGCTGACGGCAAAATGTCTGCGGCTCTGTGAAACAATAAACTACTTCACTATATGCAGTTTTTAAATTTGGAGGAAATGTTTGTGTTTAGCAGGGAAAGAAGAAGGAACACCCAAAGACTGAAGGGAGAGAACATACTGGTCTGGGTTGTAAAAAGGTTGCAGCTCCCAGCAGGCTGTTGATGTGACTGGGCAAAAAACAGCTACGCATTGGATTGAAGCCGTCAAGCTGCCTCTTAATCTGTGATTTCATTCCAGCATTGTAAACTACAAACCTAACAAAATAATCTGGTACATTTGTTTTTACGGTTATTTTGTACATG
The DNA here is from genome assembly GCA_903067075.1 of Micropoecilia bifurca. Lineage (NCBI taxonomy): Eukaryota > Metazoa > Chordata > Actinopteri > Cyprinodontiformes > Poeciliidae > Micropoecilia > Micropoecilia bifurca. Next base: position 10,882 of record CAEGAF010041229.1, on the reverse strand, counting down.
CTACACAAAATTTAAGCACCTTATTTACCAAGCATGTGGCCAATTTTTATTTTATTTCCAAATATGGAGTATATACTCAAAGGATCATTATGTCCTCTCCAGGACCAGGGTATTTCTTGACCAAATGTCTACATTTCATCATAGCATTGCAGGAAATCACCCACATTCTGATTGATTTAGCATTCTTTTACACAAAGAAAAGGTGGATTTATAGTATATTTCCTTAATAATTCAATCATAAACTGCCTCAACTTTTTTTAAAATAATGTTGCAAACATCCTTCAAAGTCTTGGTCACACAAGAAATAGTTTGCTTGATTAGGAATACTCTGAATGCAGATGTTAAGGATCCAAATCCTGTATGATGTCTTTCCTGATGCACACAGTGTCAACAATAAGCAGTATTGTAACTTTCCCTCTCCTCAAAAGATACATCCATGTTTCAGGTTTGGAGAAAATTCTAAAAATGTGAGCATTTGGTCAATTTTTTTCTGTGCTCATCAAAATGTTATCTTGCTCTTGTGGATGTTGAAAATAAATGTGAATATGGTTTCCAAATTGTTATGAAGCTAAAGCAGTACTTTTGACCAAGGAATGTTATCTGTTTTTAATTCCTAGCCAGTGAAACACGAAAAAACACTCTGTTGTGTTTTTGATTCAGGAGACAGAAATTTATTCCAGATTATATTAATGATCGTATACACACTGGACCAGATAATAAAATATTTACTTCAGTGAATTGCTGCTAGTTTTATCAAGTGGGTTTAAAATGTTCTGTTATTACATTTTATCAGTATTAAATAAATGGATGTGAACATTTTCAGTCAAAAACATTTGTAAAACACTGAAAAGAAAAACAAAACTGTCTTTGATTATAATCATAATCATACCGGGAACTTTGTAGAAACAAGCATATATCTGACTTATCACGAAAGTCTCTGTGATCTTCTTCAAGATCTCATTGTTTAAGTTTAGCTGAACAAATTACTGAATTGAGTTTGTCCAAGAAAGAGAAATAGCTAAACACACAGGCACTGTGCCAGTTGTACTTCCCATGGGAAAGAAATGGGAAAAGTAGACAAAGATAATGGCAGCAATAGATCTGTCTGTGGTTTAACTGCAGGAAAGAAACATAGCTACACACAGAAGCGCTGGGCCAGAGGTACTTTGTATCGTAAGGAAAAACAAAAGGCTTTAAATTGCTGACTATATTCTGCTTTGTGTCTCACAGTGCAGAGATTTCTTCAGAGCCGGTAGAGGCGTTTATGATGACCTTCGTCGGAGACTGCCTCTTTATCCTTCAGACTTCACAGACGGTATGGCAATGTTGTAAAGTGTTCCGCTTTTTTTTTCTGATAATTTTCTGTTTGAGGTTTTTACATATTCGTTTACCCAATTAACAGGTATAACAGGGAAGGATCGCTGTTTACTGAAATATACCACCACGGCCATCTTCCTCTACATTGTCATTCTCCTGCCTGCAATCGCTTTTGGTTCTCTGAATGATGAAAGCACAAGAGGGGAAATAGGTATTTACTTTGTCTTTATTATTGTCTGATACAGCACTATTTTTATGTATCACATTTCAAAATGTTGGTTGTCTTTTGCATGGATAGATGTTCAGAAGACCATTGTTGGCCAAAGCATTGGAGGAGTGATCTACTCTCTGTTTGCTGGTTCCCCTCTGGTCATTCCTCTGACCACTGCACCACTGGCCATTTTCATCAGCGGTGTGTGTTGTTCGATAATTTTTGAAAAAAAATAAAAAAAAACCTGGAAGTGGATTTAATTTTTACTAGTTCAATTTTTTTTATTAAATCAACAGAAAAACAAAACATTCCAGTTTACACACAAAAAGATACATAGAAAGGCTGAGACACTGCTATGCTATTCATAACAGATAATTACATATTTTTCCAAGTAGTTTTACAGAAAAAAACTTTTCTGAATTTGAAAAAAAAATAAATAAATTTTGAGTTGGTGCCTGTGTGTCTTGTATGTATAATTCATAGTCATCAGGGGTATCTGTGATGACTACGACCTCGACTTTGATGCTTTCTACTCCTGCATCGGTTTATGGAACAGCTTCTTCCTTATCCTCGGGGGCTTATTCAATGCCAGCCTGATGATGAAACTCTTCAAACGGTGAATACACAACATGACTCCTTTTCTCCTTACACACTCTGATTTGTAACACATTAAAAGAAGCATTGACCCATGGGGCTGCTTACTGAAGTGAAATCAATAAGAAGAAAAAGTTGTATTTGTTTAAAGTTTTAGCTTCACCAGCATTAATCAGTGTTCTTTGTTGGTGTATCTTCTGGTAGGTTGCCTTGAGTAGGTTGTTATGTCTGTGTTTTATAAATAAAACCATAAAACATGACTTGTTCTTTTTTCTTGTTCTTATCTCACAGCTCAACAGAAGAGGTCATTGCGTTGTTCATCTCCATAGCTTTTGTTGGGGATGCAATGAAAGGCACCGTCAAAAGTAAGTATAGAAAAGATCGGGATACGTTGGCCATCCTGTTAAACTGTCCATTATAAATAATGTTGACTAGCAAATATAGTTAATCACAAGTTTTCTGAGGTATTAAAACTACCGATATGTGTGATTACTCACATAAAATGTAAAAATATTTGTATGGCCGATTGGAAAACAAGTAACGAGGAACGCTCCTTAAAACAAAAATTGAAAATAATAATCAGGTTTGTATGGCAGTTTCGTATATATTCTTACTAACCTCTCCCCCCCTTCCCCACAGTTTTTGAACACTTCTACCACGGGCCAACGTTGGCAACCACAAACAAAACTGTGGTGCTTCAACAGATAAATGAGATTCTAGATGGGATTGAGAACCAAACAACGACCAAGCTGGAGCATAAAATTGGGACGAACATGTCACTGTTTGAACATCCGGAAGAGAAAATGTTTGTCTTCCTGCCGAAGACACTGGTGGAATGCACAAGAGAAAGGCCCATCCTCTGTCTGCTGCTCATGTTGGGGACTTTGTGGCTGGGTTACGCACTCTACCTCATCAAGAGGAGGTACGGTTCCACCACACACTGGGTCATACTATCAATATTATCCACTGATACCATCTCTCCTCTAACTTTGAATAATATCTATTGAAATTTCACGTTTTGAGGTCTTGTTGCTCCACCTGGCTTGTACTTTGCTCAGAACAAACTTAATTTGAATAATGTTTCAGTACTCTCTTTCACGGTCGACACTTTAACATAATGCAATTTGATCACCAAATAAGCCATGTTTGCATTGATTCTTTGAACATACCAATAATTTTGAGATTGTGACGCCCTATACTACTTAACAAAATTCTTTATATTTAGTAAATGTTAGAATGAGGGAAAGCATTTTTTAAAGCATTTTCTTTAAGTTCAAAAGTTTAATTCCTTAGTATTTGTTTGGATTGGATTTTGAACTGTATGTTCTGGGCATCCTTCCTCAAACTTCTTCCAAAATAGATGTTTTGGCCCATTCCTCCAGACAGAACTGGTGTAACTGAGTCAGGTGTGTAGGCTAACCTTCACCTTTTTGCCTCTGCCCTGAAAATGAGTGATTTTGGGCTTTGTTACTAAAATATTGACTTTAGAGTCCTTAGAATCCTTAGAAATAATTTGCCGGAATACGTAGGATCACTGTCCATCTTATTGGCATCAACATCTTAGCCAATAATGGCTAAGATGTTGCTTCAACATTGGTACATAATGTTTTGTCTCAATGCTGTAAATTGTAATGTGCTTCCTGCTGCTTAACACCCACATATCATGATGCTACCTCCACATTTGCTATAGTTGGGTTGTTGTTCTTTTAAATTTTAACATTCTCAGCATGGTCGGCTAATTCAGTTTTAGTTTCATCAGATGTCCCCAAAAATTAAGATTTTGATTTTGGAGTTATGACTTCTTCTTTGATGAATGGCAGTTCAGCTCATATCAGCATACGACTCATATTACTGTGGATAATAACACTCTCTTACCAGGTTCAGCCAGCATATTGGAAAGGTTTTTTGCTTTGCCTTTCTCCTCCTTGAGTGGTATTATTTCTGAATGTCAGAATTGCACAAATAAATCATAAAAGACACCAGGGTGAACATGTACGACCTGTTGTGAAAGACATTTTAAACAATGACTGAAAGACCAAACTGCATTCTCTGGAGCAGTGTTTCTCTGCTGTCCTTCATGCTTACATATGAGTTACATATGTTTCATATGTTTCATAACTCTTCTCCAGAACGCCTGATAATAGCATTACCTCCTGCATGCTATCAAGTGCTGAAGAAAGGCACCGGCATCTGTTAATCATACTTATTTAAGTAATGTGCATATGAAAGGAGAAAACCCTAAAAGATGCAGGATAGTGGGCCCTGAAGTAACTGGGTTGAGAATTGTGCTCTAGAGTCAGTGCAGATATTGCTCTTGAATAAATATTAACGAGATAAGGTATTAATGTTAAAACAGGGCGCACCACCCCTTAAATGCCTCCTAAGTAAAGGCAATATTTCATTCGTGTTGCATCAGTTTAGGCTGGTGTGAGAAGAGGAGGGGGCATTACATCAGCTCTCACTTTCAGTTCAAAGCATCTCAGCGATCTCTTTTTGCTCACGTCAGGATGGTAAATAGTCTTTTTTTATTTTAGCTTCCTTTTAAATAGTGATCTAAAGCAACTTGAAGAATCATCATAGAGTTAAATAAATTCAGCATTCACTAAAACATTAGGCCTGCAAGTTTCCTTTCCAACTCTCCATCTGGGGAGTTTGAAGAGCATCTGCTATGCCATTACTCTAGCACCATTAGGTTATTAGCCACATTTACACATTTGTTCTGTCAGCAGGAAGTCTTAGTGACAAATTACTTTGCAGTTGTACTAAAATAGATTTTTGTGACAAACATGATACAAGTAAAAAGTCACATTTCATAATGCAGGTGGGAAGCAACAAGCTATTTATGTATTTCAACTAATTCCCTGTAAAATAAAACTTGAAAAAGATTCATATTACCGACATGGAAATGTTATGTTCATAACTTTTGGTGCCTTGGCGTTTTGTTATTGCTTTCATCCTAAAAGAGTGAGTACACCAGCAACCAGTGTACCATGCAGTCTTGCATAACAGACTGCATAAAAGTTGTAGAAAGTTGTACTATGTGATGCTTTATTCCCCATGCAGCCCGTACCTGAATGGTAGAATCAGAGAGGTGGTGTCTGACTGTGCCTTGCCTATCTCCGTGGTGATATTCTCCTTCATTGGCTCCTATCTTTTCATTGACATACAGCGTGAGTACAGAGCCGTCAAATCAAAGAATTGATAGAAGATTACCCTAGAGGATTATACATGCAACCTTGGCACATAGCACCTTTTGTTATTCAACGCTTCTGTGGCTTTTGATGTATTCAAAAGACAAGAATATTAATGTTCCCTAAACAACACCTGCATGCAAGAAAGGATCCTAATTTTAATTTCACATTTTGTCCTGACTTGTTTGTGCTGTGCATGTGTTTGTAATATATTTTCTCTCTTATAAGTTCCTGTATTCAATGTCCACGATGGTCCGATCTTCAAGTACCCTGCATTTGAAAAGCTGACAGGACTGACTTCACTTGCCGCGGTCGGACTTGGTTTCCTCCTTGCATTGCTAATCTTTATCGACCAGAACATCGTCATCTCACTTACACATGTACCGGAACATAAGTAAGGCTCCAGTTTGATGTTTGAATACAGGAGCAAGACAAGAAAGTATGACAGAAATTATGTCCTATCCTTCTTCTCTCTAATAGCTTCTGAATTAGAACAGAGGTACTCCTCCTTCTGCACTTGCAAACAGGTTGGAGCTTTATGTGTGTATGCACATTTTCACCAGGTTGTTAAAAGGCACGGCGTTCCACTGGGACTTAATGCTGACTGGCTTCATCAACATCCTCATGTCCTGTCTGGGGTTGCCATGGATGCACGCTGCCTTTCCTCATTCCTCCCTACACGCCCGTCAGCTTGCCAAAGTAGAACAGCATGTAGAGAACGGACATGTCTACGCAACGTGAGTAAAGTTAAAACAAGGTCCCCCCAAAAATCTAAACAGTCCAAATGCTTTTTTCACTACCCAAGGAAGACATGTAACACTTCTGTTGGATTTTTAGCACACTGAAACATCCAGAGATTATAAGTATTTGCAATTATATGAAAAAAATGAAGCAAAGTTTGGACATAACTGGTTTAAGGTTTTACTCTTGGAGAAAGCTGCAGCAATCCATCAGCCTCATGTTTTTGTGGGGTCTAGCACTCGAGGACTGGAGTTGCCAGACCGCTGGCAAACAAAACAGTATGGCACCAACCTAACCTGTATAACTGCACATGAAATTAAGCAATACAAACTCTTTATAATCCTGAAAGTTTAAATTTCCTGCTATCTAGGACATGTCAGTCAACCACTATAGTTCACTTAATTGCTTCGCTGCTAAACATAAACCACATTCTTATCAAGATGAGCATCAGTACTTTGATAAAGCTGATTCTTTTTGCGCCGTTTCTGTCCGTTTAGGATTGTTAGTGTCAAAGAGACTCGTCTGACCTCACTAGCAGCGAACATCCTGATCGGCCTGTCTGCATTCATGCTACGTATCCCTCTTCAGTGGATCCCCAAACCCGTCCTCTATGGCCTCTTCCTTTACATTGCAGCCACCTCACTCGATGGAAATCAGATGGTAGATCGCATGACCTTGTTGCTAAAGGAGCAGGTGAGCAGAAAGACCATGAAATGTTTGGTTCACCCATCTAGTGAAAACTAGATTCTACTACTACTTAGTTATTCATTCCATCCAAATACTGGGATTCAAAAATAGTGCATAGAAAAGAAATGACAAAACAAAAACATGTCAATTTAGATTTTTGTTAAACTATGAAGACATCAAAGACCTTAGACAAAAATGAAGGAGGATTATATTTTCTGGTTATAATAATGATAATGTAATAAATACAGGAAACATTGTCCTAATACAATGGCGCCGTGTGTGCCAGATTACCTTGCTATAACGAAGACTTGTCTTTTTCTCTATCCATTTCAAATTTGTGAAATAACAGAATTATTAAAGATAGAGTCAGCAGCAGTTTTCATATGGGTAATGTGGTTCATTGCCCAGGGCAGCACAACCTTGGTGAGATTTTTTTTTTTTTTTTTTTTTACACATCAGCCATTTGTGCTCCAAAGTAATTATATCCTTCTTATTTGCATCTTTCCAGTGCTGCACAGAATAGTTTCTGTAATAAATGTTAATTAAACTGCAAATTAAAACTTTCGAATTAAGCACAGAAGAAAAGAGCTACTAAGGTCTTATTTCTGATACAGAATTGTCATGTGACTTAAAGTAAAAAAAATGCCTTTCCTAGCAAAGACGGAACATTTGTAATCTTTTATAGATGAAATTCAGAAAGACTGTCTTTCACGTCATTTGTTTTTCACTAATGATGGCTTTTGCCTGAATGTCTGTCTGGATGAACATGACAATCAGACAGACCTCCTGAACCAATCATATTCCAGGAAATTCTCTTACATGTGTGGTGGGAAAAAGTGTTGTGGCGCCCCAGTGTGGTAAACGTCTGCATCTAATCTCAGCAGCAAACAAGATGCGCCTACACCAGGGGCAACTGCAGCCCTCCAATCCAACTGCCCTGCAACTTTTATGTGCATTTCTGCTCCAACACTATACCATGCCATACCAACTTTATTTATAAAGCACTTTAAAACAACCAGAGCTGATACCAATGCTGTACATTAAAACACAACGTAATAAAAGGAAACTCTTACAGTTTAAAAACAAACATAGAATTTAAAACTAGATCTCGCTGTAGTTGAAAGCCAAGTAGAATAGATGGGTTCTAATGAAAAAGCTGAATTGTCTCCTCTTCATGTCAGTAAGTTCTGATCGAGGTGTGTCAGAGAAGGAATGCATCCAAACTCTGCAGGACAGTGGAACTTGAGGACTGGAGATGCAGAACTCTGTCCAACAGAACACCGAACTAGCCTGGTAGTCTACTAAGCTGCACATTAAATTATTCATTATGAAATATTGGGGCACGAATGAGAGAAAAAAAAATTCTCCTTTTTCAAAACTTTATCTGGTTGTCAGTGCGCATCAGTTCTAATTCCACCCTGGGCTACTGCCATTACATTGAACTCAATCTAATTTAATACAGTATATTAACTGTATGATCCACTTCCCATCTGTCTAGACGTCTTACCCTCCGACCCACTACATACGCCGTGTGCCTCAGAGAAATGTGCATTACTTCACAGCAGTGCAGATGATCCAGCTGATCATCTTGTGTACATTTGGGATGTATCCTCTGCCCTACATGAAGATGGTGTTTCCTCTGCTTATGATCCTCCTGGTCCCCATCAGGTGAGACATTCACAGCCAGCAGGGGGCAGAGTGGCTCTAATAAGCCTAAGGTTCAGTGTCAGAAGATTCAGTTTGATCAATGCTCTGATTTTACTCCTGAAATGACTCAGAATTACTTTGACTGCGGAGTTTACATAATTATAACATTATTAAATATGCAATATATATAACAAGTTTATGTGCACACACAAGTTTAAATACAATTTTTTTTTATCTCAGATCTAATCTCTCCCAACTTGTAAAAGAAGAAATTACTCAGAAAATATATGTTGCGACATCTTTTGTGGTTTCAATAAGTTTCCTTTATGTTCAAATGTTTCAAATGAGAAAAAATCCATTTGTGTTGTGTTTTTAATCTCAGGATCAGCTTGCTTCCTCGAATGATTGATGCCAAGTATCTGGACATCATGGATTCCCAGTACATGTAGGACAGCTCAGCAACCTTGTGAAAAGATGGAAGACAGAAGGGAACAGACAGACAAGATTTAGTCACCAATGTACCCACGCAATTTCACCTGAAGCACCTACAAGTGACAGGGTTGCCACTTCTTTCCCATAAACCTCACTGTAACTCTAACTGGCTTCAATCTGAAGCATTTCTGCAGTTTAGTGTCACTCTCATAGGTAGAAAAAAACACACATACACACAGATAAACATATATGTTTGTCACTTTTTAAATAAATAAAAGTGTTAGTTGTTTTATTCAGATATATTTTTAAATGAGGGTCACTTCTGTTTTAATGTTTTAATGCACATGCTGATGAGGTGACTTCAATGCAAGCAATTTGACAGAAGAAACCATTTTAAAACTTAAAAATGATCACCTCTCTTAAGCAAATGTTAATTTAGTTATGAAACGTTTATTCTAAAGTCACATGATGTATTATATGCTTTCATGGCTCTGACAAGTTGTTTTTTAATTTAAATATTGGAGGGTCGAATGAAAGAACTTTTAACCCAGCTGGTTTAACACAGTTTACCACAGTAAATTAATATTTTTCAAAGACAAATATGCACAGACTTTTTTGTTTTTTGCAATTCAAGTCTGAAAATACAAAACCATCCCACTGCAGGGCTCTTATAGTTTGGTGGAGGTCTGCTGCGAGTATTTTCATTTGAAAAGGACACCGATAGATGGCAGTGGAGGATCACACCTCATATATTCAAATTCCACCTTGTGCATGTGTGTATGCATGCGTATGCGTGCGTGTGTGTATGTGTATCATCCATTGTAATACAGAGAAAAGGATATATCCATGGCAGCCTTCATCTTGTAAAAGAAATGGTGATAATGAAGTTATGACCACCCAGTTATTAAGCATGAGTGGTTTCCAAATGTCACCAGGTTTATATGATCAGACATCTAATTTGTTTCATGTGTTTGTTTTCCTGCACAGCCACTTTTCTAATCCAACACCTGCATTATTCGTCTGTTTTCATCAAAACTTTCATTAATACTTCAACGTTGTCAAAGCAGCTGCTGTTTTCTATTCTGTCTATACTCAGTGCTTTCCATATATATGTAGAAATGTGTGTTTGATGTGAACTTACAATAAAATTCAAAGCATTCACATTCACAAGGTGTCCACTATAAACAGCATGAGACAATAAAGTGGCTATTAAAACAATCAGAGAAAGCAGGAAGTAAGGGTTTTAATTCAAACGATTGATTTGCTTAAAGAAAAATACCCTGCGTTGCATACATTTTTTTTATGTATCAAAAGGTAAAATGTCAAACAAATAAGAAAACCTGTAAAATTCTAACATTCAAAAACTAAAGAAACTATCACTGTTTAAAAATGAATTAAAATGTGACCTGAACTGAGGAAGAGAAAGCTGAATTGGAAAAAAAAGGAGATCCACAATATCAAAACACAACATGTTTCAAGAAGCTGGAATGTTGTATTGAAATAAAAACAACATTTCTATTCAACAATTTGGCTTATTCTCATCAGGGAAGCAAGTCAGAAGTGTAAACAAGTTAGTGTTGTACACACAAAGACATAAAGCCACATAATGATACTTTTGATACACCAAAAATCAAACACGCCTTGGGCAAAATTAGATTTAATAAGTTTGCTTCCGATGGGCAATGAGAAAGCAATTCTTTAATGCTACAGAAAACACAAAAGGAGTTAATCTATATTTGTCTGCATTTTATTTTACTTTTAAAAAAATAATGTCATTTTCTCTGAATGTTACTTGGTGATGAGCTCCTAGTCTCTAGGGTTGGAAAGCCTCCTTGTTGTCCCTGTTCGCTTTAATAGGGGTGACAAGGTGTTCCTGCATGGAGTTTCAACATTCTCTCTGGATTTTCTCCAAATACTCCAACTTCATAGGCTGCACAGTGGCGCAGTTGGTAGAGCTGTTGCCTTGCAACAAGAAGTTTCTGGGTTCGATTCCCAGCCCCGGCCTTTCTGCATGGAGTTTGCATGTTCTCCCTGTGCATGGTGGGTTTTCTCCGGGTTCTCC
>CAEGAF010041228.1:0-48921 GCA_903067075.1 Micropoecilia bifurca | reverse complement strand
TTTATTTCAAATTGTGTAAAGCACTTTGAAATGCCTTGAATCCTTGTAAGATACAAAAACTCTGAGGTTTGAGAATCATTGTATGATGTCGCTCTGCTAAAACTCTGAGGTTTGAGAATCCTTGTATGATGTCGAGGTTTGAGATGTTTTAAAATGTTTTCACTTTTAATTTTTACTTTTAATAATGTTTCTCTAATCGTTTTTGTCTCTGTTCTCATTTTTATTTTAAGTTGTCTAAAGCACTTTGAAATGCCTTGCTGCTGAAATGTGCTATACAGATAAAATTTGATTGATTGATTGATTGATTGATTGATTTGATTATATTTCCCTGCATTTACATGTACGTATTCTTTCATTGTAGTAAAAAGTGTTGTCTTTTTTTATAGAAAGAATTGACTTGAGGGTCAAAGATTTCATTTGGAAAACCAAAACAGGAAAACTGTTTAGAATCTACATGCCCATCTCAAATACATGCTATGTTGTGTTGTTCTGTCACATAATATATCGATTAAATACATTGTAATTTGTCTTTGCTGTGTGGTAAAAGTGAAATATTTCAAATAGTTTGAATTAAGGCAGTGAACATCTTTAATTTCATCTGCTATTTCTCATGTGCTTTTTCATAAAAACTGATAAGATACTTTTGATCTCTTTATGAAAAAAATCTATAAGGATTGCAAATATTTAGCTGAAAGATTGCATGTCATTAGTTGCCTCCCATTTTGAGTAGGCGTTCTAATTATAATTGTTTATAAAATTTTTATTTCAGCATGTAATGAAACATGAAACTACAAAATACTACTCCCTGCTCACCACTACAAGGTTTCAGTTTTTCAGTGGTTCTGAATAAAGCAGAAACCTTTTCCTGATGCACCTTTCATGGTCATAATGCTTGTAAAGGTCAGAATTATAGTGATCTGTTCAGCATGTTTGTATTTATATTTTCTGTCCGATTAGTATAAATATTTTGGTGTTGGCAATTAGTGCAGAATTTATTGTCTATTTTTCATTCTGCTTTTTACTGAGAATATTGAGTAACCAGGATGCATATTTTTCTGATCACATTTATGTACCCGATAGGAAGAAAGTTGTTCTGAAAATCTAAATGTGGCAGCACAACTAGAGTAGGATAATTCCTGGTAGCATGCTGAATGAAGTAGGCCTTGCTTGGTTATTTGGCCTTGGTAGAGTGCTCTACCTTGAGTGCTTCTCTTTTTCTTTTCTTTCCCATGTCCACTTAGAGATGGAGAAATGCAACAAAAGATCCCAGCAGCCTTTGGCCTTTAAAAGAATGAATGCACTTTTCAGAACTATTTTTGCAAAGAACAGGCATGATTAATGGGAACTTTGCATGCTTGTATTTTCTTTGTTGCTCTTTCTCTCTAGGTCTTAGTACAGAGGGATGGTTCATATTGCAGCACTACATGTCTTCCTTCAATTAAGAACATGATTAAACAACAGCTTGTCAAACCAAATCCGATCACAGTAATGATGCTTACACCATTCGTGCATGTTATCAAATAACAGCAGAAAATGTATTTGAATGTGTTTTATGTTCTTATTTGACAGTATTGTGAAAAAAAATATCCCTGCATCCCTGCCGTTAGTTTCACATTAATTTCAGATTTCAATAATGTATTTAAAAAATTATTTAATGGTGGACGTATCATCCTTATTGTGCCTTCTGCCAGAAATGACTAATGTATAGGAGCTTTGTATAAGAACTTTTAATCTCACAATGCACTGCCACCAACTTTGCTTTGCAGGTCATGAGAGGTTGAGCATCTAAAACCTTTCTTCTCCTTAAGTCCTCAGAATGCTATGCAGTGTTGGAATGCAATTCAGTGACATTATGGCAATTCTATTTTTTAAAAAGTCTCTGACACTAAAAAACTTTATTACTGGTGAAATTAAAACAATTAATAGGCTTGTTTTATTACTGTATTTTTATGTGATAGTAATTTACTATTCCATGCAATGCTAGAACACAGTATTTTAATTTGAATTTGTATATTACTGAGTGTCCTTTGCCCATGTCATTTAAGTGACATCTCTCATAGAAAAGCTTTTCCAAACTAAGAAAGGGTTACATTACAGATTTTTATAATGCAGAATATGTTGCCCCATTGGCTCAAAGCAATTACCAATCTAGCACACACAAACACACGCACACACACACTTACATATACACAATCACGGTCCTCGGGCAGCCAAAGAGAGACAAATTACCTCCATGTCAGATAAAATCAGACTTGACATCATTTAATTAATTTCATTGTAAATTAGCATTTCCTAATATGATTTTTTTTTCCTAATTTTTCAGTGTCTCCATCCTCCTCCCAGACTTGTCCTGAGGAAAACATAGTTTTGAAAATGATTGGCTTTTTTCACCCCTCTCTCTCTTTCTCTCTCAACTAATTCCCATCATATCTTCAGTTTTCAGTGTTGTTCAGTTGTGTATGAAATGGTATTGAATTTTACAATTTTGTGGTCTAAATCTCCCTCAAGGATGCAGAGCTCCTTGTTCTTTACTCTCAAACAGCAAGGACCATTAAACGTTACTGAGGAGATTTCTTTGTTTCCGACACAGTTTGTAACATGACATGCTGAAGCAGTTTACCAACAAAATGCATAAAGCTCACATAAATATGTGATTACACAAGTAATCTCTGGAAAACACACACTTTGTTAAACACAAGTATAGCTTTACATGTTAACAAACACTTGGGGTAATTTTAAAGCCAAATGTCAAAAACTTTAATTTTCATTTTAAAGCAGGATTTCATCACTTTGTTCTCAAAACACGTCAAGCTCACACTTAGAATTTGTTCTGTGTTTCTTGTGTTCCTTGCGCACAAACATTTTCTCTGCACTGATAAAATCTGCACACATGAACCTCCCTTCCTCGCTTACGTATTCTTTTCACACTCTCTCATATCAAAAAGTATTGTCCCACAGTAATCGTTTCCTTCTGGTGGGTGTGTACATGTGTGGCTACAATAGACAGCTGCTTGTCCACCACACTGACCGTACAGTGGTGGTTCTGTCCACCTCACTCTGCAAAATAGATCGGCACCAATAAAACTCTCAGGTAAATACACTTTTCATGGATAGTAGCTGCAACTGTTTAATTTTATCAATATGGGTTAATTAACTTACAATCACAAAGCCTTTATGTGAGCACAGAATTAGGTGAAGTATATTGTGTAGATAAGCTTCTTCCAGTTTCTGCTCTGTGTAAATAGCACCAGGGGAATCAGTCTGTAGATTAGGTGGCTGAATCTGCTCAAAGAACAGTTAGTTTGCTCATTTAACTGGTTTCAGTTGGTTAAAATGATTCGTAGACTGATGATGAGCTGATTTTGTTATGGGAGAAAACAGTTATTGATTGTTATTGATAAGATTGCTCCCAATACAACATAAGTAATCTCTAGGAAACGCAAACTTGCTTGGAGAGACTTTGGTTCAGTTGGAAAAGAAGAAGGGAGAGCCAAAAACCTGAACGTCAGAGAAGTAAAAGTAATTTACAAGCTCAATCGGACAGCTGTAAAGACCAGCTTTGAATTTTAAATCATGAAATCATAGAGAGAAAAAGAGTTTTTTTTTTCTTTTTTAATATCATCCATGTCTGTTAATAACTCTCATGCTCTGTTTTCTATTGTTGACAGGTTGGCAATTCCTCTCCCTTCTATAAACTGTGAATTATTCTCCCCTGAGATATCTAACACATTTGCCAGTTTTATCATGAAAAACAATTCAGTTTTATCAGTTTATCCAGCTAGATTTGGATTATACTTTACATCATATGAAATCATCCACCTGTTCCCTCAATATTCTCCCTACTGGTTTATTCTTAAAGATCTCAGATGTTTTGGCTCCTGACCTTTTACAAGCAATTATTGAGTGACTCTCCTCTGGAGTTTTCCCACAGCTATTAAACGGATTTCTAGCCTTTAGATGTCTACTAATCAGGTTTTTGTGAACTAAAAAAGAGAGGCCTGTTAGTGTGTGTCTGTGTGTCAGACATTTTTTGGTTAAAATATGTATGTTCTTTGTTCAATGAAGTAGCTTATGTTGGACAGAGTATCCAAAAATGTTTCTCACATAGAGTAGCAGTAGCTCATCATAATATTACTCAAGTAAAAGTGCAAGGGAGTAAAAATACATTTAGAAAACATTATCTGTATCCAACAACATTACTCAACTCACTCCTTTTATTTGGAAAACTGCAAGGTTTTTGCCTTTCACTGGCTCAGCCTGGCTGCTGCAGGAATATACACAGCACTGCACCAGTAACTACTTTGTGATGTCCATAGTAGGGACAAAGCTTAATCATTGTGTTAATTTGCAGGATCGCTTCACCTGTATAAAGGGTAAAGATGATTCTTTACTAACACTGTATCTCTGATGTTTTTACAGTAAATCATGGAGCGAAATGTAAAAGAGACATTAAATATTTTTGCCCAGTTTTATATTCACCTATGCTTATAAGGTAAGGTAAGACTAAGTAATTTTATTTATATAGCATATTTTTGTTTTATCAACCACAAAACACGTAATCTTTGTGTGTTGGGGTTGATTGATAACTGATTCTGCGTTACAAAGGTTCTTCTATTAAGAAAGGTAGGTGATCTGCTGAAACTCTGCATTTATTTTTCTAAAATATAACCATTACTTGTTCATTTATAAGACAGGGCGGTAATATTAAATCATGTCTTTTGCCATATGCACAATGCTGGTGACTAGAATATGATTAAGGGTGCATTTCTTCAGTAATCTGTTGTTGAAGTGCTAGTATTGCAATAAAAATTACATTCTTGGGCTGGACCATTGATTCTAAAACCATTTGAGACATAGAATAATGGAGTTTCACTAATCAGCACTCTAATCTCTCTTTTGCTTGCATGGTGGCATGGCGATGCATAATGAGAGATGTAATTCCCCTGCTACAATACAATAGCTTCTACTAACGCACTTCTACACTGAAAGATTTAGTGGATGCAAAACGTGTGCACAAATGTGAATGTGCCGCTCCTCTTGTTTACTTTGTGAAGATGTGAACTGTCATGTTGAGGCAACCCTTTTTGTTGTACATGTGTTAATTTACCTTTTTCTAAACAACCTATTGCTAGTGTGCACAAAATGCAAGTTTCATTTTTAATTTAAACATTGCTCTGGTGTATGTGCTTCTTGTCCTGGTTAGGTCATGTGTAAAAGTTATATCTATAAATTAACAGAGGAGTTTGATGTGCTAAGGTCTAAATATGAATATTTTCTGAGTTTGTAATACATATTTTGCTTCCCTTCTGTTACCTACAGTTAAAAAGTTAATCGTAAAATTGTTTTCCCATTTATCGGCATCATTAAGAACAAAACGCCTAATAATGTCACAATAACTGTTATTAGGATTTCCATATTTACTCAGTATTTTTATTTTAATCTGCCTGAGGAATGCCTTTTTGAAAATAATAAAGTCATGTTGCGATTTTTACAAGTTTTCTTGTAGACAAGAAAAAGGATACTTTTGTTTTGAAAACCCATAATAAGCTACTAAGCCGGTGATGTTTTACTTATTGATAGATTCAAGCCAGCTTAGACGTTACTCTGACAAATTAAAAGTAAAACGGAAATACATGAGCCAAAAATTGTACTGTAAAATATTTAAGCAAAAGACTAAATATAAATAGAATTTCTTTTACTGTGAAATAATTGCTTTGTTCCCTGTTTCCATATTTAATAATGACACCATCATCGGGGCTGATGATGCATTATCAAACCAGATGTGTATACAGTCTGTATCAAGGCTATATAAAGTCCATGATTGCCAGCAAGTGTTAAAATAATAATTATTTGAAATAAGAATGTAGGTCAGTCTGCTCTCCTGCTGGAGTCATTTCAAGCACCCAACAGGCTGAGATGAAGCTCCTGAATAATGTAAAGTATTGGGTCACTGCTGCAACATCTGAGTAGGACTAATAACCAATGTATAGAAGGAGCAGTATTTGTGTGATATATGTGTAGCCTCTAAGTTATAATGTTCATAGCCTCTAAGTTACAATGTTCATAACAAGAAATTATTTGAAAATGTCAGTAAATATCCAATTCGGCCAGTCTTTGTTGTAAATCAGTTTGTACTTACTGCAGTATTACGTATTCAGAGAGGAATGCTGCAGCATTTACCTAAAGCTGCGTATCTGCATATGTCGTTGAACAATGAGATTGGAGCATTACTGCAAACATATTTGAAAATATCGACACACTGTATTGGAAATTCCAAAGTTTTTGATATATTGCTAATATACATTCATATAAACTCTGTGAAAACCTAATAGTGCTCTTTCAGCTTTACAGCCAACTCAACAATCGCACGCTAACTTAAAAAAGTTTCTGCAGCACATTAACGTGTGCAAGAACCTGTTGAAATATGTGCATGGTTGTCATTTTGTCACTGTAGTCAGTCTGTTTTGCTGCTTTCCTCCTTCCTTTGGTTCTCAGTTAATCCCCTCCAATGCACATAGAGTCACGGCCAGACACTCTACCATCCACTCAACACCGCCAAGGGATGACACTATCTGATATCTCTCAGGCAGATTAAGGCCTTAGATTCCAGCACCATAAACAAGTTCCTGATCAAAGCTCTGTGTTACGGATTACCTTGTCCAGAGGCAATACATGGTAGAATTGGCATAGGTAAAGCTGCAAATGTCAAGTAATCTTGATCCTGATTGTTTTTCAGCTTAAATGTTGTTGAAAATTGTGAAAATTATATAAAGAAGAAAAGAAAACTGCAGCTAAAGTAGATGAAAAACATGTAAGGATTTTGGAAAAAGGTTATAAGATGTAGCTGTCTTCTAGTACAAGTGAGCTCTGAAAAGTTAACCTTACAAGGTTTTTGCCATTTTATTTGATGACAAAGGTGCTTCGTTCCAAAACTCAGCAACTACATTAGCAAGTCATAATATAAAGGATAAAATACGAAATGCCAAAATATTGAAAACTTTTTAGGGGTTATAAACATAATTGTTATTCTTTCAATAAATAATTGACAAACTCAAAACGAAAACAGTTGAAAATATTGCTTGAAATAATTATTATTTGGAATGTTTTCTTAAATAACAAATCCAATTTTACCATGTGACCACTTTGTGCTTTATTTTGTAAAGAATTACTTAATTTTAAGCCTTACTTTTATGCATTCATAGATAATCCATAAATCATTATCTGTGACAGACTGTGGTTATTGTTTTTATGTGACAATGTTATTTTTGTCATAGTCTTGGCTTTTGAAACTGGATTAAGAACAAAATGTGGAAGACAGGATGAATGACTGAAATGATGCAGAAGGTATGCCAGGCATGTTGGTGGCGCTGTAACACTGCCAGAGAGCAACACAAAAAACCCAGAATGGCATATTTGTTATTTGTGAGAGAGAGCTTTGACGTTTTCATTAAAAAAAAAAAAGATATCACGCTCATGGCCATACATGAAACAGATGATATGAAATGTATTCACTCTGGAAACCAGTTTCAAAATTAGTGCTTCTTGTCGCCCAGGACACCGAATTCATGTGGACACACAGCTTATTAAATGGCACATAACCTTTGCAAAGGTTGTTTGCAGTTTCATTCTAGACAAGGTGGCCCTGACATGCAAACCACATCAACAAATCACTAAACATAACTACAAACTGAAAAACACAACATTAACTAAGCACAACTACAAATTAAGAAAGCACAGCATTTTGCTAAATTATTCAACTACAATTTGTTCCAAAACAGAATGGAAAATAAATTTTCACAAATTAACAAAAAAAACTCAAACTAACAATGCATTAAAAGTTATCATAATCTGACTTGTCTGAAAATGACATCTTCTTGGTTTCTGCATTTCAAAAAACATATTTCCTAGTTTAATAATTATGCTGGCAGAAATATTAGCAGTGTTTCTCTCTCTGAAAAAACAACATGAAAACAAATGTAATTGCAGATGGTTTTAGAATGAAACTTTGATTAAGTTTCCTTTATTGTATTGGCTTGCATAATATTTTTTCTCCCCAGTAACTTTCAAAAGTGTTGTTAAAAGAAGCCAATTTTTGTACTTTCTATCCATAAAAAAATATAGCATTAAAGAACCATCTTTTTCTTTTTGCGGTGGGTGTTTCTGGATGTAATTGATGAATAGCTGCCATAACTGGGAGCTCTGTCCTTCAATTGAACTTTAATTCAAATGTGCATCAATCACTTTCCCTCTTTTATAACATAATGGATACTCACAACTGATTACAGAACATTTTGTCCTTGTGACGTGACTGGTGAGTGCTTATGTGGTTGCTCATGTGTGTTTGTAAGAAAAAAAAAAAGAGTTATTTTTTTATTAGAAATTGTAAACATGTGAAGTGCAGAAATCTCCAACAGCATGAAAGTCTCTCTCCACTTCTGTCTGTCTCCCTTATGAAGTAAACAGGGGCTCAGCTGTGCTTGCCTGGATGCCCCAACACTCAAAGATTGAATTTTCTGCCCTTTATATGGACAAGTCAAAGCAACTTCACAATCTGGCCTAAAATATGTACTGTAAGTTTGCACATATCCAGAGATAACCAGATTGTGTCAAAACCAGAGGGAAAACATGATTTGCATTCATTAATTAACTAAAGAATGATTTAAGTTTTGTGTTGTTAATCAATTAAAAAAAGTAATCAGATAAATTTTTGATTAATCACAATTAATCACAATGCCTAAGTTTGTAAGCTTGGACTATAAATATGTACGCATTTGTGGTTCTTACAGGAATGCTGCCTTGGGAAAGCTCCTCTTTCTGTCACATCCCAACCAATAAAAGTGAAAAGAGTATAGCACACCTGTAAACCTACCAGGACAACGCTGTCCATCCAAAAGTACGGACCGAACAAAGAGAGCATTGATCAGCAAAGCAGCATGGTGACTCTGGATGAAATGACAAGATCCACAGCCCAGGTGCTGAAATCTGTCCACAGGATAACAAATGGTCATGGTCCGTACAAAGGTGGTCTTTGTGGAAGAGTGGCAAGAAGAAAAAAGCCATTGTTGAAAGAAAAGCATAAGAATCATTTCAGAATTCAGCAGACTTTCAGTCAAGTGAAATAGTTCATATCCTATTAGTGACATGTCTGTTTTAGTGTTAATCGTGGATATAGGAAGTATGGAAGATGATTGGAGCCACTGAGGAAAAAAAAAAATAAAACATTTCTGAGATTAAAGTCAGACTTTTTTGCTTTTCTCCAGTGGCCCTAATCCTCTTCCATAAGGAAAGTCTTCAGTAAACAATGAATAAAAAAAGATTTATTTTGTTTCATCATTACAAGTAACCAGGGAGCTAATATGTCCACATAATAACACCTGATGCATAAAAATCGATTTCACTCCCTTCTGTAAAACATTCAAAGGCGAGCAGCAAAGCAACAACTCGTATGTGATGAAAGTAGAAAAGGCATATTGCTCTAAAAATTGATTTAGCCTATCTTCCTGTTGCTTGCTAATGAGCCACCTTATGTAATTCATTAATGTGTGATACAGGTGTTTGACTAATGAGAGCGACCCGTCGCTGGATGCAGAACCCATATTTGACAGTAGCTGTGGGCCATGACGAGATAAAAAAGCTTTATGATCCTCGTAAAGTAAATTACTTGTGCTTTTTATGTCTGTTACTTGTAAATGTGGTCTGGTAGATGTGCTTACTCATAGACTGTAACTCTGTGGATTTGACAGAAACATACATTTACAATACAATAATCAATTTAAATAAATAGAGCTGCTAAGAAACAATCAATGGGTTCTTTAATTGAGATAATAAATGTAAGCCAAACATTTATTTTACATGTAGCCAGACAGACCTGAAGAGTTTATTTCAACGCATAGCAGGGAAGATAAATATTGAACATTTTAACTATTTTATTAGCAAAAATATATGTAATGGAACATATTTAAACTTGATTATGTTAGCATCCATGGGTGATATATGTCCAATGTCACCCAAAAAATGAGTCTTGGATTATATCAGCTTGCATTTAAAATCTACTAAAAGGAAAACTCCTTAGAATATCTATTATGTCTGTGATATTTGTGATCAAAATGCCTAATTTTGATCTTATTTTGTTTACGGCCCATTTTGTTTTCACTCCCTTTAATTGTAGACCCAGTAGTTTGTGAGGCTTGCTCCCCAGTTTCAAGTGTTTTTTTGCTTTATCTTTAATAAAACATTGCCAATCTGTTTTCCCCAAATGGAAATGTATTAAGATTTAAATCTAAGAATTTTTCATGTAGACTTATTGGAGAAGACAGCTTTTGTAAATCTGCTCTACAGTTATTAATTCACCCTCAATCTCTTCCATTCTTTTCAGTTTATTTAGTTCATTGAAGAGTCATGCAAGATTATTTGCTTCCAAGATTTGTTCTAAAAGTTTCCCAACGCACAGATTTGCTAACCTCGTCTTTATCATTGCTCTCCAGAAATTGTAAGATATGTAATATAATATCCATTTTTAAGGCCAGATCAGATAATAAAGGGGAATTAAAGAACCAACAGTTTTTTTGTTCTGTTTGTTTTGGCAGATAGATTTTCATGGAAATAGACACAGGGATATAATCCAAAATTACTATGTTGTGCCATCTGAAATTGGTGCATCAGGATATCATTTCTAAGTGTATAAAAAGTCAATCATTGTGTATGATCTGTGCATGTGTGAATAGAGCGAATAATAATCATTTGGATGCCGAAACTTCCAAATATTTTACAATTAAACTGTGAAGAGTATGCGTGTGCACAATATTAGGTGCTGAGGCAGAGAGGTCCAGATAGAGATCTTTTTAATAGTTAACGTCTGCACCAATAATTAAGAGCTCAGTTCGTATAAGGAATAAGAAAAATAACTGAATAAAAAACAAAAAGAAACATATTTATCATTGTAAAAGGAAGAAAGTTCCTGTATCCAAACAAGATAATGAACCAGCAGTCAGGGTCACCCTATGTTTTATATTCCAGATAGCTTTACTTTTCCACTCCGGTGTGTAAGATTGAAAGTTTAAAAATATGAGATAAGTGAATACTTTGTCATGTTTAATATGGTGATCCAAACCCTGAACATTCCAGAAGATCAAAGATAAAGAATATATGCAATTACTCTTTAGTGTACACTTAGAATCCATATTTAAAGAAATTGAAAACAGCTGTACTGCGTTCAAACATCAATAAAGCGTAATATATGATAGCCAACAACACAGAACAGAACAGAACAGACTTCCTCCCTCTTAATGTACAGAAATGTTTACTCAAGTCGTCACTAGCTGCTTCCCCCAGAGGAAATGCAGAGATTCTTTTTTTTCTCTTCTGGGATCACTGTGACCAACAGAAGGAACACGAATAAAACACAAGTGACATAATAACTAATAATAGGCACTTGTCCCATGCGCTAGACAACTTCCATATGTCAATTACTTAGTAATGTTACACAGTAGTGTTAAAAATGCCCCCTATTTTGGTATTTGGGACACTGTTCAGAGGTTTTGCTCTATAATGTCTCCTCATCCACCGTGTTGATAAATATTTTAGTTGCCCTTGATAATTGAGTGGCAGCTACATATGAAGCACTTTGCAGAAGCTCTGTTGCTGTTCCATAACCTTTGTAATGTAAGCCAGATAGATAAAGATTTGCTTACTGCCATAATTTATTGATATATAGCTGCTTATCCAAACACTTTTTTTCTTTGCTTTCTCTCATGCAAGATGTACCCACACAGTGAGCGGAAGAGGTCAGGATCCTTGAGATGGCTTCAAACATAAGCAGCGGTGGGCCGCATCGATGACAATCGGCTCCTCAGAGTCGTACTCCAGCAATCTTGATGTGGAAGAGCCTTAGGTCTCTGTAAGTTCTCACTGCACACCAGGGAGACTCTGGAAGTTTTGCAAAAATCTATCAAACTGTTTGTTGACTGTAATGACTAGTTTAGCAACTGCTGCTAAATTAATAGCAACGCATGCTTGTTATTAATTTAGCAGCAGATGCATCTTCAAAGCTGTCATGTCAGTCCACCCCTCACATGCTATTTATCGAAAGAAAGTAAACACAAGGCCCAAACTTTAACCCTTTGAATGGGGAATAAGAGGTACAATAACACATGTTGAATTGAGATGGTACATGTCAAGTCAAAGGAAAAACTAATTCCAGTCTTCTGAAGAAGAATAAAAACTCTGGACAGAAGTGCAGCCAGGGTCACAAATCAAATCATATTCAGACTGTTAATACTTTTAAACTTATTATTTTACCATTCAAAAGATGCTCACTATAAGGGCTCACCTTGACCTGTAAAACTGACATACATGTAAGTTTAAAGTAAACTTAAAATTTTATTAGATCTCAAACATGCTCTTGTGAAATTACCTCTTTGCCACAATTGTGCTTTTAGAGATGTTATATAGATCATCCTACAGAGTTGTCCTGTTTTGACAATTTCTGTAACTGATGCAGATTTCACCATCCTTCACATGCTGTAACAAAAATTGTTTCATGACTTACAAATGATGTGGCAAGTACCCCAAATTAGAATTCTCCACAATATCATCTCAGAAAACTATTCAATTTTTCTCCTGATTTCATGTTTTTCTGTGACCAAGTATCGAAAGAGAAACCATTTTAAATGTTTCCTTTCAGTCTATTGAACCAGTTGTGCAAGGGACAAGGGAAGACATTCATTCTTATGACCCTTTTTACATCTCGCTAGTTCATCCCTCTCTGCAAGCACAGAATCTTACAGAAAGTCCATTAAATCCTATCTTAATGAAGAGAGACAGAACACAAAGGAACCCACTGAGAGGTGAGTGGTGATCAGAAAGGTGGATGAGGACTCCAGCCTATCCACTGACTCCTAAGTGGACAAGACAAATTTTTTGACTTCACCCTATGGAAGATCTGGCTGAATGAAAGGAAAGCAGGCCAGGGCCCATCAACTAACTAATTTCCCATCAGGAACATTTCCAATAGTGTTTTGTTAATATACTCCTCAATCTCTTCCCATTGGCTTTGTCTGAAGCATGTGTAGATTCCACACATGATTTTGTTCACTCTAATGCATAAAGTACAGTTAGTTCCCTGAGGGAGAAATGAGAAAGTCATTTTCTGGATCTACCGTTGTCCACTGAAGATGAGCGCTCCCTTCAGCTGTTCTCGCTCTCATTGGTCAGTTAAGGACAATGGTTAGATGAAGCCTAAGACCTAAATTAATTTTAAAAAGGTGCATCTGAAGACTATAATATGAAAAAAATATATTAGTAATAAATATGTTCCGTGTAATTTAAATCACATCTTGAGTATATTTGAATACATTTGTTGGTTGCTGATGACAAATGTTGTCTAAAATGGACAACAGCTTTAGTAAACAATCTGCTCTTAACAACACCAGAGGGTCCAGTTCCATGCCAACCACAGACCCTGTCATCTCAATCAGCTTGTTCAGTCTTGGTTGAGTTCGTCTTAGATTTGTTGAAAACCATAGCATAAAACAGGACACTGGCAATCACAGATTGGTAAAACATAAACAGAAGTTTCTTGCAGATTTCAAATGATTGAAGCCTCCTGGAAGTTCAGCCAGTGGTGTCCCTTCCTGTACAGATGTTGTGTGTTGCTAGTCAAGTCCAAATAATTGTTCAGCCACAACCCGAGATAATTATAAATTACTATAACTTCCACCTCTATAAACGTCTTTTGGGGTTAATTGAAAATTTGTTAACAAATTCAGTCCGTTCTGAGCAATAAGGACAATATTGGAATCACTTCTTCTCTGAAAAACTCTTGCTGTTTCTAGCTAAGTTCAACAAATTAACTAAATCCAAATGTTGGTTGCATCCGGCTCTTCAGTACTGTTATGTAAAATAGATGTGGTCCTTCTCACCAACAAGAAAATGCTAAAAGTGTGGTTATTACAAAATAAATAATTTGTATTCCACCTATGTTCTATAAAAAAAAAACATTTTAATGTCCAGATATTTCCTAACTAAAACTATAAAGTTTCCATCTGCAGCAAACAGCTGTGCTGGCTGGTCAAATGTGTATCGCTTTTGAGTTGCAGCCAGGGAATCCACAAAATCAGTCCAGCCGCACTTTGGACATTCCTGCTTTAATGCTTTTGAAGAACAATGTTTCCTTGTGATCATTTCATAATACCAGCCAATCTGTGATTACTAACAACAGTCAGTGGGAGTTAAACACAACATCTAGAGCGAGATTAATTAATACAAACTGACAATACTAAGACACCAAGTGTGTTTTAGAACTGAGTCAGAAATTAAGCTCTTTTTTGACCTACAAGTTCACTTTTAGTGATAATCTGATATTTTTGTCAGTCTTTTTTCAAACTCCAGATGAGAGTATGCATTGCCCACTAATACTTATATTAAAAATTGTATCCACTATTCAGTCCTGAAGCAAAACTTGCTATAGGCAACTTTATCACTTCCATAGTCACAGCTGTACTCCAGAGTGTATGTGATTGAAAGACTAAGGAAAATGAAAGGAAATTAATACCATTTCTGTTGACATCCTCTTCCTTTCATAAGGTAGTACATTCCCTGGTTCTTGAAACTGCAAGAAACCTAATAGATGTGCTAATATTTCAATAAGGAATGTGTCCTCTGTGAGCTACATGGAAACATTGCAAAACCTATGATTGATTCTGCACTGTCTGTGTAAATGGCTCATGAACACAGTGTCCCCACAATAAACCAGTGTTCGGAAACTCTGCAAGTGGCAAGCATCATTGGTACCGACCAGCAGAAAATAAGATCTTCCTCTAGCTCCAACATCCCCTATGACTCTTGTTGTTCTGCTTAGCATCAGAAAAAGATACAGTCAGAGCCTTGAAATCGGTTTCCTGTTTTGCATCTTTGTTCTGAAAAAGTGGGCTTTTTATGAACATAATCTAGAGATTCTGTTCCCTCTAACATTTTCTTTTGGTAATCATTGTGTAAATATATTCAAAATCACAGCCAAGATATTGCCTTTGACTTTTGTTGTTTTTGCTCTTGTCAGATGCCACAGGGTTTTAATAATCACAATTTTATTGTGGCAAAACAGCAGAGTTTAAATATTATGAAGTCGACTGGGGATTAACAAGTAGTGTTAACTGACTACTGCTCTATGTAGTGTCTTGAAATCTCCTGCTAATTTACTTTAATGGCATTTCTTGAGATTATTACTTTATCTTATTGCTTCGAGTATGTTTCATTTAGCTGGAATGTCCATCTGTGATCAGTATGTATTTGAAACAGCATATCTTGTCCAGGTTCAACTCAAATCAACAGTTGATATAAGTTGAACCTGGATGTGTTCTGCTTTCTTTGTAATTTCCCTTAGTTTGCGAAATGCATCAGTACAACTGTAGTCTCACGCTGTCGTGCTGCCATGTGTTGGTCTTAATTTTGAAAGCCTTACGTACATTTTTCAAACATTCCACTTTTTATTGTAAGCAAATAGCTCAATCGTTGTATAGTCTAATCTTATAAGTGACTTCCAGAGGCATGTGGCTTATTTTTATGAATATCTGCACATCTATGTCTTGCTTAAATGCTTTGATTTTATGGAAGCAGGCTGCTTCACCCCTAAAATTACCTCTGGTGAGGTTCATAACCAAGATGAGTTGATACGCGTCTGACCATAACTGTAAATAAAGTTGATGTGTTTTTTTCCTCAACATTCTATGTGCATATATCATCAAAAAAAAAACCCTAATCAGATGCAGAAAAGTCTGCATTTGAACCTATACTTTCTTTAATCATGCCTAACATTCTAACGTTGCCTGACAACCTGCCTTCGTCCAATGTAGGTGATGAATGGACTTCTTTTAAGAAATACTGACAGATTGGACATCCCGCACCCCCGTGACACTGCGCTCAGGATGCAGTCTTACCTCCTTTCCAAGGAAGCTGTGCCAGAATTGTGAGCCTGCTTCAGGAAAAGAGAAGTTATTTAGTGGAGGGGGATGTTCCCATTAGGGTGATGAATTAACTAATTACTGGGAGTAAACAGTCCCTGGGAGATAAAAGACAAACTGAGGTTTACCACAAGGGATGAGTTGTTCTATTACAGGCCCCATTCAGTCTAGACTGGGGAGGGATGCACAGCTTGATTTTGTGATTCTCTGTGAGAATTTGTGTGTGTATTTGTCCATATGTGATTTTTCTCTTTTTATATGTAGTTTTAATCCTTGTAGCTCTTAACACATTTTCAAGATTTGATTGTATTTTCAGCTTTAAGGCCTATCAGAATGGTAGAATTAAATCCATCAATTTCAATGTGAAGTATTAAAAAATAAAAGTCACAGCTCACATCGATATCCTTTTAGAATCTCTGGGGTGACTTAAAACAGGCTTCACATGGAAGAAACCCCTCAAATGTCTCACTCATGAAAGTGAGGAGTGAGGCAAACATTTTTCAGATTAATGTCAGAGACTAGTAAAGTGCTATAGAAAGTGTCTGATCGAA
The DNA here is from genome assembly GCA_903067075.1 of Micropoecilia bifurca. Classification (NCBI taxonomy): domain Eukaryota; kingdom Metazoa; phylum Chordata; class Actinopteri; order Cyprinodontiformes; family Poeciliidae; genus Micropoecilia; species Micropoecilia bifurca. The sequence continues at coordinate 32,414 of CAEGAF010041228.1, read as the reverse complement.
GTTTTCTGGGTCAAGTGTTTGGGTGTCCTATCTTTTTACTTAGCAGGAAAGTGGATTTTGTTAATATATTTTGTTTACTGAGTAAAGTTAACTTTGTTAAGTGCAAGTCCCTTTCCTTACCAGAGAAAAAATATGCAGTTAATGTAAACTGAATATTTATTGGGTAGTTACATTTTTCTCATGACAATGTTAGGATGCTACTTAACCTAAAGCTGCTTAAAATAAGTGTCAGAGTTTTAAAGTGCCTTGTATATATTTTCTATGACATTTCTTGCTGGAGTCAGAGGAATTCAGTGTTGTAGAAAGTGAAATGCAAAAGGTTATGTGCATGTAGATGCAAAATACTGAATTATGCATTCCCATTTGAGTGTGGGTATACATACATATTTTTTTATTGACATGTTGCAGATTATATCATAAAATGTGTATTGAACTGTCATAAAATTGTGCCACTTTTTATGCACTACTTGTTTTAGTGTTGACATAATTTTGTTGTCAGTACCTGTCAAAATAAATTAAAAATATGCCAGAGTACCCAATAGAGCATAAAAGAGAAATCATCACTAGGATGATTTTATTACCTCCTTTCAGTTTCTAAGCTCCTATGGATTTAATCACAAAACCCCCTGTGATCCACAAAACCTTTTTTCCTTAGTTAAGATGAGCTACTTAGACCAGCTGATTTTTTTTAATAGATTTCGGCACCCTTGGATTACTGTTGTGAGGTTCAGTGACTGCTGTGCAGGGAGATTAGGTTTGAGGTCTGAGGCAAGCCCAAGCAAAATAACTGCATGCACTAGAAGTCCTTTTAAATTAAAGTTGGAGAACTTTCTCTGCATGATGCTGAAATAACTCCTGATAAATCTTGATAACATTTATCCTAATACATGGCCTGCTTTCTAAAACAACTTGCATTAGATTTAATTTACATACACTCACCATGTAAATAATTACATTAATGTAGAGCTTATTAATGGATGTTGACTTTGCTTCTCGTGGACTGAGAATACAATTTGATATAGGATATTTAGATAAAGGACATCTAAATATATATTTCAAATGATCATACTGGATAAATATTTAGAATCCACATCTTGGAAACAAAACATTTCTATTTGTATAACTTTGAGTTTGTTTTAATATTGAAAGGTTGCAACAAAACTAGTTTCACGAGTCACTAAAATAAGCAAATAGATTATAGTTCAACTTTCAAATGAATGCCATCCAGTTCAGTTCCCAAACTTGATTTCCAAACTAGGTCAGTTAAAGGAAATGTTGAAAGGATTAAATGACAATAAAATAATTGACAGGCAATTGTTCAACAATATATCCAAGTTTAACTCAAATCTTGAGTTTATAATTTTTGTAAGGGCAAGTGAGTTACCTCCTCATGTAGTTGCATTTGCCAGTGGTACCCATTACAGTCATGCTCCAGAGCAATCTGCCCTGTGATCACAAAACATTCCCGACTGAGAAGCATATGAGGAAAGTTGTCTGCTGATAATATCTCAGAGGAAAGTGGTGTAAAATTAAATGTAGTAACAAGTATATAGGAGTGGTTGAAGATCACCTATTTTACTGATTATAAACCAGGACCCAATTGAGTATAACCAGTATGTACTAAAAAAAGCTAATTCACAACAAAGTAATGTGTTTTGGGTTACCCTAATTGACAACAAGCCCAGGGCAGCTATGGCTTCGGTCCACTAGCTTGAAACTATCAGTGTGTGAATGTGAGTGAATGTGGTGAACGGTGCTTTGGGTTCCTTTTAGACTTGATGAAGGTTAAAATAAAGAACAGGCCATTTACCATTTTCTCAGGTTTTGAAATGGTAATATATAATTGAATACCAACAATGTTGTATGTTCTGTTGGTGCTGAATTTCCTTCACCAATTGGGAATTTTGACACATATGAGATTGTTAAAGTTTGGAGAGTGATCACTTGAAGGAACGTTGGAGAGTTTTAGCTTAAAAGTAGAAAGGTTGTCTGGTAACAAAACGTCTTTTTGCATGGCAGGGCCCAGTCCGGTCTGGTCTGGCTGCAGTCTTCCCAGTGCTGCTGTACCCTAGCCCTGGTTGTGTTCTCACTGAGCAGTGTGCTGCCTTGAGAGCGGTTGGACATCGTCATGTGAAAATACGTATATGTGTCTGTGTGAAGGCATTTTCTTTGCGGCACAACAAAGGACTGCATCGAGTTCTGTATCCATTCAGAAAGGAAGTGGTGAACAAAATGATCTAGTCACGGGAAAGGGCATTGGAGAGCTTTGGTGGAGGATACAAAGCAGGGATACTTAAAAATAGGTGAATAGGAAACATTAGAGCTTCCAGCAAAACATATCTGAACTTAGTAAGGGAGGAAAACATACAGAAGACAGTAAAATCTAAAGGTTTATACCTTCACTGTACTAGATCATCTTCCAAACCAAACAAAGAAAAACAAGTTGCATGTGTCTGATTACAGTTGACAATAAAATGAGCTCAGCTAATGCTTTGACTGGGCTTGTTATTTGTGGGGAAAAAAAGCATAATGCACATTGAAAAAAAAATATATAGTTGACAATTTCCACATAAATCTATTTTTTTTATGAAACATTTATGTATTTTTTTTCTTTTTATAAAATTGCAACACACATTTGTAGACATATTTACAAAGGGTTCCAGCTTCTTCAAGACACTGCATGGAATAACCTATTCAACCAGGAACGAATTACATTTCCATCCTGCAAAATATCCCTGGGTGACTGAGCTCATTCCAGTGACCATAAAGTAGCTGACGCACACGCCATCATACGAACCACCATTAACTCAGTCAATGTCCCTTGTACAGCACTGAATTCTTGTCTCTTATCCAGACTAAGCTATTCAGCATATTTTATGATCGATTACACAGTTAGTCAAGGGAAGCTGCTTGGCCTTTGGGGATTGGGGGGGAAAAAAAGAAAAAAAACATGAGAACCCTGCAAATGTTTAAAAGCATTTCTTTAACCTTGATCATGAACTATGAAGAACATGACATCTAGTACGTGTTTTCCATTGTTCACTGTCCTCCTAAATGCATACATCATTCTTCACCTTGTACAGTCAAGGGTACATTGGACAATACTGAGGAATATGTTTGTCTAGTTGCAGGAGGAAGTGGGGCAGGGGTGAGACAAATATGACGAATTTCAAGAGTTGTCAAAATTTTTAGATCCTCATTTTAAAACCTCTTAAGTGATGTTTTGAGAAAACTCTTCAAAATGGGAAAATCAACATCTATGGTGCTTTGCAAAAGTGTTCATTTCCTTGAACACTTCAATATTTTGTCACAAAATAACCAGAAGCTTTAATGGTTTAGATTGGTGTTTAATGTGCTTGACTAACACAGTGGTGCAAATAAATTTATGAATCCAGGAAAAAGGATAGAGAGTTTATAAAACTTTGTACATGTGGATCCGAAAAGTGTACCATGCAATTTTATCCCCTAAAAGTTATGATGAGGAAAGTAAAAATGAACTTGTTCAGCCCAGATTGACTAAAAGAGAAAAGGCACAAGGGTGACAGGAACACCAAAACTATGAGTTGGGAAGGTGCTAAAGTATTGACATTGCCTGCGCCTCAGTTCATCCATTGTTGTCATGCCTGAAACAGAGAAAAACGGCAAAGGGACGCCAGCTGCCTTCAGAGCCAGTGCCATGGCAGATGGCAAATCAGCAGGCGGTATTCTGGGAAAGTGCCGGTAAAGTACAGACACAGTGTGGTGGGAAAGACTCAGTATTCCCTCTCCACTTCTCCCACTTAAGCCCACTTCCCTCACCTTCACAGTCTTATCCACCTCCGCACAGTATGGACTGTTTCATCCCACAGGAGGGCCTATGTTTTTTTTTCTCCTTTTTGAGCTGTCAACATTTATCTTTTTTCCCATATAGCCCAGAGCAAATAAAACATTTTTCATTACAATTTCATGGTAGTTTCTATCTTTTCAAATACCTCCACCGTAGGGCAATTTAGCACCAAAAAGCTAGAAAACTACTGCCAGGGCCTAAAAGTGTGACGTGGTGTGAATGACATAAGGAAAGGAATCCAGTGAGCCTTTTTTGTTGTTGCATATTTCCTGTGACAGGGCAGCCTGTGGGTGGGAAATTAACTCTAAACTCTGAGACAAAAGCATCGAGACGTTCAGATGCTACAAGCCCGAGGTGACAGTTCACCAGTATAAAACACAGCGCTGACAACAGACAGGACACGTTCCATTTATGTTGCCTGTACTAGATCCATTGCACCTTCTGCTCTGTCTCTTTCTCCTGTATTGTGAACAAGAAGCCTTCCCCATCCTCATCCTCCTCTGCCAAGGAATCAGTTTATTTCTACAAGCCCAAAGCAACAACATCCCCCACCACCACCCACCTACCCTCTCCGCCCCTCGCTCTAAATCTGAAGTGTGGATCATGGGAGATGAAAAGGCTTAGGCAAGTAAAGCTCTCCTCTTCCCCTCGATGCACATTTGTGGTAGTTATTCATTCATGACAAAACCCATTCACGCTCTGACAGCCTATGTCCCCACTGATGTATAGTGTCGTCTCCTGCCATGATCTCTGCAATGTGCGGCGGGTCCTCGCTGACTCTCTCCCACCCCATTCTCAGCATATCACTTTGGCTCAGGCAGGATGTGACGTTGGGGCTCGGGCTTTATTCACATATAAGACAGCTTTGATACATGGCAGAGAAAATGCACTGATGAGGGTGAGCTCCAAGAAATCTGTTTAAGATCACACATCCAGGAGCAATGGCCACACCGTGTGAATGTGAATGAAGGTGGGAAATTAATGTTCATGCCTCTTTTCTCTCTCTGCCTCTCTCTCTGTCTCTCTCCCTCTCTGTTATTTATTCACATTTCATTCAGTGAGCACACAACCCCTGCAGTTTCTCTGCCACACCAGGCATATGCGCAATGAGACTGACTGTATGTGAATATGATTGCCCTCTTTGTCTTCACTGATGTTTAGGTGCAAGAAAATAAGAACTATTTCTGACGATGTCTGAGATGTGGGGTCAACTTGCAAATCAACCTTTTTGTTGCCCTTAGCATTCATTAGCATACAGAGCACAGAAACACAAGTGTTACCTAGAATAGATTGCTCCCTGTAGTGACATGATAATGTGTTAACGTCCCCCTGCGTTAGCTTTACACCTTAAATAAGCCCTGAGCATTTAGGACTTTCAGCTGGTACTTTTGGTTTTATATCTTTTCGGGTCATAATTATACTGCTTCGTCTCAGTTGACACAGGCAGAATTTTGTCAATGTGTTTCGTATATATTTTGAAAATGAAAAAAGGAAATGGAAAAATAACACTTGTGGTTCTCTCTGCAAAAAAAGCTGAAAGCAAAGAGGTTTGAGTGAGTGATGGAAGTTTTCAGGTTGCCAGAGGAAGTGAGCAGATGATGATGATGATGATGATGATGATGATGATGATGATGATGATGATGTGATAATGATGATGTATACTTTATTGTCCCCAAAGGAAAATGTATTTTGTGCATTGTATGAAAGCAAAGCCTCTCCACAATTGAATCCGCTAGAAACAATAAAAGTCACGTGAACATCACAATAAAATCAAAAAACCCATATTGTTCAATAAAAACACATATTGCACATTGCCGCATACATTCCAGCAAGTGAACGAACCAACAAATCAGCAGCATCAGCAGCATGACAAAACACTATGTCTATACTTTATTTAGCAATCTAATCGATGTAGGGATAAACAAACTTTTAATTGCACAGTAACCTTATTTAAAGTGATTCCATAATAAATGTATTGACTGCTGTGGTTATAACAATAAACATATATGGAATAAATAGCATTAAAACTCACTTAAGCTCATCATGGTCATGAATGTCATGATTAATTTGGGCTTTAAATGCATTTGAAAGATTTTGTGTTCCGGATGTAAGAAAAAAAAATTCGTTCCTCAATTAGTATTTGTTTCTAGTCAGCCAGTGTAAATGTCATTATGGCCTGAAAAACATGTCCTTCGTCTTTCCTATTCTCTAATGGTCTTGGAATACTCCCAGATAATTCCCACTTTGTTGGGGTAACATGTTGGAGGAAAGGGTTTGGTCCCCTGCAGTGGATCTATGGAATCGTCTCTGGTTGTGGAATATGTTCCTCTGCATTGAAATCGCCTCCAGTGAGTCACATCAGTCACAAAGGCCTTTTTCTTACACACATTTTCATTTTTACAATTTATTATTCCAAATAAATAAATTGTAAAACATGACCTCTTCAAAAAACAAAATCTGCAGAAGGTGTATAAATATTATACATTAATTTTGATTTCAAGAAAATATATTATTCTCTCCATTACCATGCAATGTAATGTATCATGGATGATTCAGATTATTTCCACGTCCAAACTGCAAATGTGCAAATGGTGTAAAATCAATGAATTTAATGGACCTAAGTCTTAAGGGTTTTTGGATGCAAGTACAATAACGTCATTTTCACATCTAAAGGGATATTTTTATTTTTTTTAAATCTACTTTGCTCATCATCTCCTTCCAGAAATCCCTAATTATATCACACTCTGAAGCACTATGAAAAAGTGTCCCTCTTGCTACTCCGCATTGAAATATCTGTCAGATATTCTGTTGTTATATTTGTTCAGCTTCCCCTGAGTTATATCTGGTTGCATTATCCAATTATTTTGCGGTATTATTTTCCGTTCATCTTCTGAAATATGCTCGTTCTAATCCACTTTCCACAACTCAAGTCTGGACAATGTTGTTTCAGAAGAACCAGATAAGAGCCAGATATAAAATAATGAAATTGGAAGCACTTTTTAGTCACCAATATCTCTAGGGATGATAATGGTAGTATGTGAAATTATTGGTGGGGAGCTAGTGAGAAAATAATTCTTACTTGCAAGAAGAAAGAAAAGATTTGATCTTTATTGGTGTGCAAAATTTCAAAACAATTTCTTAAAAAATATCAAAGTCCCCACATGAAAATAGCCACTATTTTACAAAGACCCTTTTTTGCCCAAATCTGGAATCCAAAATGCAATCGTTGTACAAAATTTCAAAAGTCTTTTTGCCCTTACATTTACATTACATAATTGGGAATTAGGTATTTTACAAATGGGCAATTTGTAAATGTGCCAGTTTGTTCTAAGCTGGGAGATTTAACTAATGCCTTCCTCTCCCATTTTTTTGCACCCATTTTCTTCACTGTTGTGCATCTGCTATTTTGTTACAATACCTCCTGGTTTGGATGAAATAGACTGTCAACATATTTTGGTTTGTTTTTAAATAACTTGTCACACTAGTATTTATAAACCGTGGCATTCTGGTTTACATCAGCAGCCAAGGAGAAAGGGAAATAAAGTATTAACAAGTGAAGCACTAAGGATTTTAGCCAATAAGAGTAAGTGTGAAAATAATCCTATTTTGAAAGCTGGCTTTTATTTTCCTTCCCCGAGTATTGGTAAGATCTGAACAAGAAAGGCAATATTAGAAACAGGAGATGACATGTGGCCATCACAAAAATCAAAAGACAAAAAAAAAAACATTAAAAAAAAATATTCTGTTTTGAATTTAAAGTACTGGCTCCCAATATTGAACTTTGAATTTTTTGCATATTCCTATTTTCTCCCCGAGGTTTCTATAGCAGATCCATACAGCTCTCAAATTAAGTTACTTTTAGTCAGGCTCAACAGATTATGTTTGTTTATTTATTTATTTTTTTAACGCAGTAGAGCAATCACTCACTGAACCCTCACAAAATAGTTTAGCTAAGAGGATTTGGCTAGTATCTCATTAGCTTAAAGCCAAGAGCTCATTCTGCGCTCACTTTTATTTGGACAGAATTGTTGAGGATTAGCGCTTTAAATAACAAATTCCATCAAGCCATTATATCTGGCTTTATTGACTTTAATTAAATTTTCATTACTACTGAAAACATACTCATTGTTTAAGTTTGTTTCTTTGATTTTCCCCTTTTACCTTGGACTGTGAAAACCTGTAAGAATCATAATGACACCCGAGCCTGACAGGCTTCTTGTAAACACCACGTGGCAAAATGGAAGAGACAGGACAAGCCAACACGCCAGTATCACTACGTAGCAGCTCCCTCTATAAAATGCATTACATGCCATGATGGGACTCTAGCTAACGAATGCTGTCATCGTGTTAGCTAAGCTCTTCCACAGGGTACTTGAGAATGCTTCTGTAAATCATCATAAAACATCACAAACATAACACAAAATGCGGTAAGAGCTCTTTAAGTTTTATTTTAGTAGCAGCAATATTTTATGTTGAAGCCATTACTTTAAATGCATGTTACTGTCCTGATTTATTGTTAACATCAGCATTGCTTTGCAATTGTGACCTATACAGATTTGTGCTTAAATTCTTGTATTTTACACCAAGCAACATTCTTGAACTGTTGTTCTTTTGTACTTTGTTCAACCCAAAATAGTGTGCTTTTTTATTGCTTTGTCTATAATAGATATGAGAATTAAGTTCTTTTTAACAAAAAAAATTAATTAATAAAAGTTACCTTTTTCATGCATGAGCCTTAAAATCTCAGAAAACTGCAGGGATGCATTTGCATTACACCACACTGACTCTGATACCCCTAAATAAACTCTCATCCAATAATGGCACAAATGCAAACTTACCAAGGGTTTGAGAGTTTACCTAAATTGACAACCAAGCAAGAAGAACATCACTCAGAAAACCTGTTGTTCAATCTGCAAAATGTACAATCTGGAAAGCTGGCAGGCTATGTTTCAACTGGGCTGCTGAAACATAGTTCAATTGTTGTGTAAGAACATATAGAAGGTGAAGTTCTGATCAGAAGATGCCAAAGTTAAAGTTTAAAGTTGCATACAAAATGTTTTGGGTCAAGTAAAACTGGTGTTGTGTTCTGGGTATATCACCCAGATTACTGTCGATTCTTGTATTTTTTAAAAATACAAGATTTAAGAGCTATGAATACTTTTGCAAAGCACCGCAGCTGATGTAATTCGTGCTTTCATAATATACATTTGTCTCATGTGTTTACATATACTGACATTTTGTGAAATTCTTATATGACATTCAGAAAAATGTACCTGTATGTATCCCACCAGTAGGACATTCCAGCAGGCCTCTAGTCTGTATCACAGTGTGAGACTCGCTAACTGGGCCTGCACAAACCACTCAGCATACAGTTTTTACACCCTTGGGGAGCTGCAAGAGCTCACACCAGCACCCTGTCATACTTCTTAGCCCTTTTTCTAGTAGGCTGTTGTTCATTTTTTATACATGCCGTCTTCCTCACAGCAGCTGTGGCTCTTCCCAGACAGCAGACGCATTAAATTGGTGTTTACCATCAGCAGAGATTGTGTCCCAGTCTCAAGCAGGAAATAAAGTAAGTCAGTGACATAACACATGCAGCTCTCCCTGAACTCCTAAAGCAATGAGGTTTGAGTGGGAGATGGAAGTTCTTCGGAGTGTTAAAGGGAGTGAGTGGACGCGCAGTAGCCCTCTATAATGTACTGTGATGCTGAATGTATTGATTCAGATTGTCAGTGTAGTGCAGGCAAAATAGAAATGCATTATTTATGAAACCCAGTTCAGGAGATAACAATATGAACAAAGCACACATTTTACACATTAAAGTCACTAAACTGACCCAGCAAGAAAGCAGCAAATGCGATGTGTCAGTGACATTAGAAGTAACCTCATGTCCAAAAAGAGAGAAAAACTTGATGCACCAAGCCCAGCACATGCACACACATACACACATGCACACACACATGCAACCAAGCACAATGTTGATCTGGTTTGCCTAAATCTCAACAATTCATATGTTTTCCTTCCAAGCACCTTATCTTACCAAGTTTGGTTAAGATCTATAAAATGGCTGTAGCAACAGCAAAAGCACACATCAGAGGTTTCTTGGTTTATCTGGAAAAGTAATGTCTGATAAAAAAAAAAAAGAAATTTCAGAAATAAATACAATTTGTGTCAAAGCCAGAATGTAAAAATGTACTTGAAATATCAGAAAATCTTTTAAGAGTATTCCCTCCCTTGGTGTCTCAAATGATAAAAATGTATATCATTACAGCAAAATCACATATTTTTATTCCATTTCCTTTTGACAAGTTGCACCAAAAATGCTTGCACATCCACTTCTGTGACATACCTCGCTTCCACGCACTGGTTCCTCTCCAAAAGTTAATGTTTTATATTCATGCACAAGTGTCAACCACTGAAATGAGTTTCACACTTCCAAATAAAAAATTGTCAAAACACTAAGACATTTTTCAGCTGGAGTGAGTGCGGCTATAATGTGCCTGCAAATAAGCTCACAAATCTCTAAAGGCCGCGGCGGCACTTTCTTGAAACTGCTGAGAAACATTTTCAGTACAGAAGATGTGAGGTTGCTTGAACATCTCACACATATCTATAAATGTGATTATTCCTGTGATGCATTTCAAACAAATTCTACTGAATTGTTGCATCCAACAGGAAGCACCTTCTCTAATCACGTTTCAGATTTGATCTTGTTTGATTAGTCGTTTCCGTCATAGTCCTCTGGTTGTCTCTGAAGGTTTGCTTTTAACTCACTCAAACCTATGTCCCAGTGACAGACAACAAGGGAAATTAAGTAATGTGCTTGGCACCGTGCAAAGTGAAGGGGTAATGACAGGGACTCTAGCAGCTACATATTTTCCTGGCTTTCTTCCTCTCCCAGGTCTTTTTAACCACTTCACATCCATCCTCTCAGTGCAGCCAAAGTGCTGCTGCTGTGCTGTTTATGTGTGAGTAAGGACTCCATTTTGGGCCATTATTTCACCCTTTCATTTAATTCCCCAACGTTTTTTATCAAAGCTTCCAATCATGAGCCCTTTTTCCCCACCACTGAATGACTGAAAAAAGGCTGCATATTTCTTCAAAGCTTACACACACATCCGACATTTTTGAAATATTTATGAAAGTTCATCTCAAAAAGAGGATGAGGTCATTGCTGATTTTCTTGCAACACCTTCACAGTGGCGTTTCTTTTTGTATCCTTGTGACAAACTGAATAAAAAACAAAACAAAAGAAAAACAGGGAGCATCTTCACTTACTTGGTCAGGAGCAAAGTGAAGACTTTGCTCGTAATCTTCCCAGCTTGTACACCAAGATGGAACTGACAGCTGAGGTAACTCCAATAAAAAAGGCAAAGAGGGATGCAGAAAGAGCAACTCCCCTCCCCTCCTGCATAGCCCCCGTTTCCATCTTCTCATCTTCTTTGCGGTGACAGGTGGTCGAGAGCAAAACAAGCAACTCTAACAAAGCGCTCAGAGCATAACAATGCAGCAGAAAATGGGTAATTAACATAAAAATGCCATCTTGTGCTGTGCTTAGACAGGAAGATTTCAGTATACTGGAAAACACCTGAAGCTCAGATGTTTGTGCAAGCATGTGTTTACCCACAAATGTTAATTATCTCTCTTGTTTCAATGATGAGCACTGATTTTGCGACTTTGTCCTCATTTCTTTTCCTGTTGAAACCTCACCTTCCATTTTTTTTTAAAATATCAGCAAAATTGAATGAATTTTGAAAAGCCTAAATATGAGCTTTCAAGCAAGTAAGAAACATGCTTTGGGAATATGCACACAGCCGCCTTTGCAATCTTGAAATAATGGAGGAGGGGGAGCTTCACAATCTCAGTGGATACATCATAAGTAATAGGAGCATTTAGTTGCATGAAGAACTTAGGTAAATCTTTAATGAGCTTCTGTCTGTCTCCACAATGCCATGTCTCAGCTACACTTTCTGAACTGCTGGATTTTTATTGGAATCTTTAATTCAGTACAGATTTATTTGTGTGGCATGTGTCATATAAAATCCCAGAACCTCAGCACCATCTACAGTCAAAGTCAAAGAATAGGTGTAATAAAACACATTTTGTGAACTTTACTCAAGATTTCCAGGAGAGAAGCCCTGGAAATTCAACTGGTGTATCTCATAAAGCCGGCAGTCGGCTTAAATTCATTGGTATACTTGTGTAAATGTTTACTCTGTACACAGTTCTATTAATTTAAATGACAAAGTGCTCAACTGACTTCATTCCAGTTTATTGAATACATACACTTTGTTATTCTGTACACACAGTGGATGAAAAAACATTTGGGTGCTGCCGATTGTCATGGTTGACAGCTTAGTAAAGGAAGCTGAAAGAGATTGAAAGGTGATTGACAAGCATCATCCATAGAGTTCTTCTTATCCAACAAAGATGGAAAACTTGTCACTAAAGATTGCTTCTGAAGTTCTGATATCTCCTTTGTCATATGCTTTCAATGGATAAGCATGTCGTTGGATGAAAGTATTTATCAAGTAGCGATTTGCAGAATTGTATTTAAAAGGTAAATACTGTGCTGCAGAGGTTAAGTATGTGGGGTTTTTGGCTCTAGTGGCCTTTATTTCACAGTAGATTGACAGAAAAGTGGGTTGTGAGAGAGAGAGAAGCAAAGATCAACGGTCTGGGACTCAAACCCATTACGGCTGCGTCGCGGAGTGAGGCCTCCTTTCATGGGTTGAGTATTCTAGTGCTTCTGCCACTGCCAGGTTCGTGTGTGTTATTTTAACTAGAATAGATTGTCAACTAATTTCACTACAATGGGAAGATGTGAGGTAAAATATTAAACTAGGCTCATTCTCCCTGGTCATTTAGCCTCATAAAAACGAAGCTAGAGTTAATTTTAGCAAATTTCTCATTCTGTGAAGAACTAATGATTTGTTAATGTTGTGCTCCACCTTTTGGAGATGGTTGATTGAAACCTTAAGAGGACAAAGTGAGATCGGAAAACAATTGATGTCATTTACTGAAATAAACATTTGTTTTATAGACAGAGCTTTATTGCATGTTTTATTATCTAAAATTGTTTGGTTTCATTTTAATGTGAAAGAGTGGAGATAAATAAAGGCATTCAAGTTTTTGCTGCTGTTGTTGTACCTTCACAGAGCTTTGGAAAACGTTCCTCAGTGATACATTTCAATGAGTCATTATGGAGGAACATCAGTCACCAATCTTTGAGAAGTTTTGTCCACAGATGCTCTGCTGGGTTCTGGCCTGATCACTTGAGGACAGTGGTCACCAAAATCGGTCCTGGAGGTTTTAGTTCTCTCCCTGGTGGTTGTGACAACCTTTTCAGCATGTCAATGTTCTTATTAGGCCTTCTAATGAGCCATCATTTGATCGAGGTGCGTTAAACCAGGGAGAGAACTAAGACATGCCGGATGCTGGCCCTCCAGGACCGAGTTTGGGGACCACCACTCTAGGACTTGAAGATCCACATGCAATTTAATTACAGTCTTTTGTGCTCCCTTCCTGAAAAGTAATGTTTCGCAGCAGCCTAGTCACTGTGCTTCTTGTGGTTAAATGAACTTTTGATAAACTTTCAGCCACCTGGCTTTTAGCGTGAAGTGAATTCAGTCAGGCACAAATGCGTGATTGGCAAATTGCTGAACTGAAAAGTCCTCTTTATTCCTCATAACCATTTGACTTTCAGCTACATGTCTGCTGAAGTTTCTTTTCTCACATTTCTTTGCTTGACTGATCAACCACATCAATGAAATCTGCTGACTGTTTCAAAAATTCTTCCAGTTAACAATAAGACGCTGCAGTGCCTTTAGATACGTTCACTATTAGAGAAATGTCCCTGTTGCTTACTCCAGATGTGTGGGCTAACAATCTTGGCTTAAGCTCAGCATGCACCCCAATTTCAAAAATTGTACAGGACTTGAAGATGTCGTACTGTGCAAGTGAGGTATTATTTTTGCTCCAGTCATATACAGCATGATGTAAGATGCCAGACTAGTTGCGGCAGCACAATCAGATTGGAGAGGTTCAAAAGACAAGTCAGTCAATCAATGAGCAGCCAGTTAGAGTTGCTAATGTGCTTATTGCTAGAATCAGATGCTATAAAGAGCAGGAGGGGAGGAGGAGCAGAAATGGAGACATGTCAGGACAAAAGAGGACAAGAATCAAATGTCAGCAGCAGCAGCAGTCACACTGCACACTTTTCTCAGAAATTATTAGACTCAGTTTGGTTTTTTTTTTCAGTACACAGAAGCTCTAAATTGACCATCAGTGTGTATGTGTGATGAATGGAAGACAACAAATTTAAGCTCATGACCAGATATTCTTTGTCATCGTTAGATTTTAGCTGAAATGGTCAACAACCGCACAGTGGGGAGATCCACCAGCTATTCTTAGATTTCCCTACTAATTGTTAAACGTCATGCCAATCCTCACACATCTTGGTTCTTTCTCAGACAGATACTGATCACTGCTCACCTCAAATAACCCTCCAGAGGTGTGGTTGCTCTGACTCGGATAGCTCATAATTTCAACCTTGTCAAACTTGCTTCAGTTCTTGAACATAACCATTTATCCTGCTTCTAATTCATTCATTCATTCATTCATTCATTCATTCATTCATTCATTCATTCTCTAACACCCTTGTCCCTAGTGGGGTTGGGAGGGCTTCTAATACTTTAAAGGCCAAAATTTCTCTTGCTGTCAAATATGTCCAGTACATAAACAGGCACCATAATAAGAAAATATAATAATAATAATATTCAGTATTACTCACTTCATCTGTTGGTGGTCATTAAGTTATGTTTGGTGTACATGTATAAAACATTATGCTAATATTGTTAGTTTGGTTGTTTACGAAAGAGAAAAGTTAATTCAGATTCCAGAAAAAGACACAACAGCAAGCTGAGAGTATTTTCATTGTCACAATTTGCCTCCCATAAAGCATTCATCATATGTTTACTAAATATAACTATGGGTAGCATCCTCAGGCTCATCATTGTCACAGCAGGTAGATGGATGATAAGCAGCATTCATAATTGTGAATTAATTTTTATCATCTAATGGCAGGCAAATAAAGCTTCGGGAACAAGAAACTATGAAGAATAATCCTTTGGTAATGCTTGTAATTTGTTTTCTCTAATGCCTTGTTTACTCCTTGGGCCCCAAGTCATGTTTTCTTTCTTATTGGAAGGTTTTTTTGGCTGGTTCTCTTAAGCCTTTTTTACATGCATTTGTTTGTGTGTTTAGATATAACATCATGCCGTACAGAGCAAGTATAAGGGGAAGTTTCCATTTGGGATTTGGTCTTGGTTAAGCAGGACATTTTTGTAAAATTTTCAGTGTTTACTTGGCAAAATATGACCTGTAACTCCATCATCAAATGTTTTTCTTGTTTGAAAATTGAAGGCATGGTTAGAGCAATCTATATCAAACAAATGATGTTATCTAAAACATAAATATCCTTACAATAAATCATTTTCTTTGGTAAACATTTATAAAGAGACATTTAGCAGGCCACATGACAAAAGCCAAGCTCTTTCTAAAAGTTGAAAGCCAAGACCTTGGCTTTAGTTCCATTCACAGCATCTGCATTTATATGTGCATCTCTGGAGCCTTCCATGTAATAAAAAGAAAGGAGAGGCACAATGGACCTACAAAGTGGCACTCAAATTATGTTTGGTGCTGACTCACAGCACATTTGAGGGCCAGTCTGACATTTCTACATTTTTCTTTTTTACTTTTTAGCATTTCTATTGTTACAGAGTACTCTTGTACACAGGTGTGTCGGCAGTGAGTCTTTACACAATTGTTATGCAACTGTTTGGCCAATCGTCTCTCCCTCTCCGGGTCTGGAGGAGCTGCTGTAGCTCCCCCTAATGGGGGCAAAGTGAACGATTTCTCCCTCCAGAGAGAGACAGCTATTCAGGTAAAAGTCAAATGTGGAAATAGTTTACAACTTCAAATATTTCAGATGCGTTACATGAGAAATCCATCACTCTTGACTTGAACTCATTACATTTACATTTACATTTAGCTATGCTCCAACCGTACAGGATTCATGCAGTGATACAGTCATCAACACCTGTCTGCTCACTGAGCTCTGGAGAGCAGAGAAACCCTGTAAAAACATTTCACTGATCATATTCAAACCAATGGAATAACAGGAAATCGGAGAATCTTGTGATACGTCTTGATCGGCTCTATTCTACTCAGCATCTGAGTAGAACAGATTCTTTCTGTCCAATGAGAATCACTACTTTTGGATTGCATGTGACTCACCAACAACAAGATGACTTGTATAACTAGAGAAGCAGGGTTGTACATCATAGGGTCTTGCTGAAAAAAAACATACGGTTGCAGTTTTATGCAAGATTTGGAATGAACATATCTAAACTGAAGTTGTGAATGAACATCTTCTTGTAGGTTTCAGACAACGCAAACCCTTTCAGTATCCATGACTGTAACTGTGCAAGTTTTTCCTATGCATAAGTGTGTGTGTACATTGGTGGTTTGCAGGTGTGTGTGTCCAATTGTGTGCATGGAGAAACTGGAAGGTGGAGAAGCAGGTAAACAGAGGGACGCTCTGCTGCGTTGACACCACGTGCAGCAGGGGTGCGGAAATGCCGTTCTTGGCAACATACATGTAACATGTGTGCCCGGCAGGCGGTGTGCAACATACCATCATTATTTGCCAGTTAGTAGCACCAGGCATCAGAGGGGAGCCATGCCAATCTCCTGCCAACACTATGGGGCTTATTCAGGGCAGAGAAACAGCCATCAGTAAGTGGAAGTGGATGTCCTTCACAAATCCAAATAGGATATTCTGAGGGATATTCAAAAACACTAAATGAAAACCAGAGATTTTCATTTGTTATATTATCTTTGGTCAATTATTTTCGACTCATTAAACTGTTATATTGCCTTAGGCCAAGAACACCTAGTTCTCTAAATATTTTTATGTTGTTGCACATTGTAGAATTTTTTTACATTCTCTTAAAATGTCCAGAACTTCTTGCACACATTCTGGCATAGAAAACTTTAATTAAAAACACTAATTAGTTTTGAAATGCTGCTAAACATAAAAGAAACTACTATTCGTCTGAGTGTCTGGTTCTTGAACTCTCCGCTCTCCCCCATTTGTCCTTTGCAATTCAAGACACATCACAAAGAAATCTCAGCCATCGGATGAGGACAGATTGCGAGCCTCTGTAGCTTGGCGTAACTGATAGGTGATTGGATTGAGAATAATTCCTCCTAATGACAAAGCCGGCTCAAGGCTGTTAGTGGTAATGAGAACATGGTACGTGCACAGAAGCAGACATAGCTTTTCTTCCTTGCAGACCACTGGAGACCAGGAAACTCACACACATACACAGGCACACACACAAGCGTGCGCACGCACACACACACACACACACACACACACACACACACACACACACACACACACACACACACACACACACACACACACATAAAGAGTTGCATTAGGATCCAGATACAAGGACATGCACTCATTGATGGACGTTGTTAAATCTTTCTTTCTGAACTGAGGCAATAACGCATGCAAACATGTAATAGAAAAGGAGTGCAAGTCATAGTACATTTAGAATTCTTGTATAAAAATAGATTACAAGGAAACATATTTACTTTGCAACTCTGTCTCATAGGTAACACACATTATTTCAAGTCAGACAGCTGATTTCTATAAATTTAGGAGGGACAGTACACTAGAGCATACACAGGAGTCAGTATGCTTTTCAAGTCCAAAGAAGAATTTTTGCTTTAATGCTGCTGGATAGTGTGTTTAGAGCTGCAAAACCTACGTAAATCAATCAAGAGTAAAAATAAAAATCTGTAGATCTGTTTGTATCTATTAATAGGTAGCCCAATAAAAATAATAAAGGACACAGTGTGTGCATTATATGTACATTATACATTATAGTGCATAGGAAACAGGGTTTCCAGGTAGTAGGTTGTTCATAAGTCTGTTCATAAGTCTGTTCTTCCATACAACAATACTGATGTATTGATCTCATGTAAATGAGGCACCTCACATTTGGAGGATTTACTGGGAAGAGATCACAGCAAAGGACAGTTTTTCCAAATATTTGAAGGCAAGAAAAAAAATTGTATTTCTTCTTCCCTAAATGACGGGTAAATTACCCCTACTGCAGATTCATCGGTGAGCCTTCTGCTCAAATTCACCGAAATGGCCTCGGTCATGCTTTATGCTCATCCCATTAGTTAAAGTACTGACCTTTATCTGAAATACAATGAACTGTTATTCAAGGACATCAAAGGAAACATGTTCTACCTTGTGTGTATTAGCTGAACATATACTTTTTTTAAACGTAGTTAACACAGAGCAGGGCTTTCTTAAGGAGGCAAAATGCATAAGGTAAAAGTTCAGTGATCCTACCAGGAGACAAATGTTATAACATGTAATTAGCAGGGTGATACGGCTTAGACATTGTTTACACTGATATTGAACTATGTGTTTCTGTTCAGCCATTCTGTGAGTGGGAGGATAAAGCCGTGGGTAATTTGTTAACAACGGTGCTCCTGCCAAGCCCAGTGAAAACAAAGTGTGGACATTTGTGCAGTTGAGAAAGCAAGGCTGCAGCTCAAAATCAACTAGTCATCTCTGCTATCATTAGTTCTTTTTTTTTAACCCTTTTATTTTATAGGGAACATTGCTCCTGAACAATACTTTATTTTTGGGAAAAACTCTTAAAATCCCCACCCTTTCTTTTTTTCCCAGTGCTGTTTTTTCATCTCTCAGCAGTCCTTCACCGTATGTCTGTTGCCTTATGTCGGTGGTGGTAGTAGCTGTGCAGGTAGGGAATATGAATTACCTGGCAGGCAGACACTGTTCTGCTTGGAAGGCTGCTGTCAAGATGGTGAGGATGGATGAGGAGAGACAGGAAAGCGATGAGACTGACAGTTTCAGTCAGCCTTCATCCTCCATTCATCCATCCATCCATTCATCCATCCATCCAGCCTGCTCTCCTTGTTTTGCATGTTTGTGACCATGGTTCTGAAAACTGGTAATTGCTATAAGGTTAAGAATATCTGCGTGAATGTACAATACACACACACAAAAATACATATATATATTACATAATTCAAGACCTCTAATTTATATTCAGAACATTTCATATAAAAGAAAAAGAATAATTGGTCAGTTTTGTTTTTTGCTACTTTGGTGGTCAGTCGTGCACGGTTTAATGTTATTTATCAGAATTATAAGTTCTGCTTAGGCTTTTCCATTTCTTGCTCAGTTTCTGACTCCTGAAATGATGATTAGCAAAATGATTGTCTCCAGAACCAGAATCTTCCTGTTAATGTGAGTTATTTGTTTAGTAAAGTGTGAAACAGTCAACTGATATTTATAATTTGTTATGTATTGGAACTATGATTTTATACATCAGCCTATCTCACCACACCCTCAACTTTCTAATAAAAACAGACCCTAGTTAATTATACAAAGAAATATGTATCATGTCCGACCTGTAACATAGTCTACATTTAAAGTTTTGATCCCTTTTGTGATTGTGTTCAACACCCTCAGTTACATTCTGCATGTGTAGCATATAGATGCCTTCTGAGTCAATACTTTGGTGAACTCTCTTTTGTTGTAATTACAGCTTTGATCATCTCTAGAGACTAACAGTTTTTCTATGTACTACATTTCCAGCTCTGTCAGACTGAATCAGGAGTGATTGTGAATTGCAATTTTCAAGTTTTGCTTTAGTAACGTAACGGATTTATCAGCAATGCACTGTGAATTAGTTCATATAATGAGTGCAGCAGAAGTACTGTTTTTTTTGTGTGTTACCCTTTTCCTAATATTCTGCTTGGAGGATTTCCATTGCTGTTGATGTTGCTACTTTTTTTAAATGAAAAAAACACGAGTCACAAAAATCACTTTGGATTCAAATATTTAGTTTCTTTAAAGGCATTGCATATTTAGACACCACAATGAAGAATACTACTGTGTATAGTTTGCCGGATACTTATTGGACTTGTGACTTAATGATGCAAACTTTTGCCAATATTAGCCGTTGATGCAACATAGCAGACATCAGTCTGTAATAGCACTACTCTTGCCAACATTCTACAAAGACTCTGTGCTTTTAACATGGTGCCTGCTCTAGTTAGCCTTTATCACTTTGTGCAGACCCTGACTCGCATATAACTGACTGTGAAGGTTTTGCATCCCTAATCCTGCCACATAATGAAGAGAATAAGGTGCTGCAGAGCAGCTTTGGCTCCTTTAGTCATCATTTGAGGTATACAAAACAGAGACTGAATATAATAACGCAATGATCAAACATTTTTTGTTTAACACTACATGTTCGGTGGCACTAGCCTTTTGGAAAATTGCTGTCTTTTGTCTTAATACAACCTTCAACATCAAACTACATTGTGTAGCAAGATAATTATTACTCATCCTAAGCAAGAACATCAGATGCACATCACTATAAAAACTATTTGTGTCTTTAATTGTTTTTTTTCCTCGTTGTGCTTTTATTACACATATAAATCTTTCAGATCATCAAACTGATCTTTGCCTCCAGGACAAAGTCGAGCGACACACAGCCTGGGATACGGACAACAACGAGATCCTAAACACAGCCAAGCCTAAGGAGTTAAGTGGATATTCAGCCACCATACCTGTGTTGACTGGGTGGACAGTATCAAACATCTGTTTCCTTGAAGTCCACATTATTAAGAACTTAATAACACAACAGAACTGGCAAAAAAGCACAGCAAATACTTATATCTGAGAGTCTTCAGAAGAAACATCTCTCAAAAACCAACTGTTTTTGAGACACTTCATTGAGGGCATCGTCTCTTGTTGCAGCTCTATGTGTCGCCCACCAGCTTCACAGCAGCATGAAGGAAACGTTTCCAGAGAATCCTAAAATCTGCCCAAAAGACCATCGGCTGATCGCTTTATACTCATTTAATTTGGCAATGGCAGAGGAAGAGGTGAATGAAGCCATTCAATCTGTGTTGGCCACGCATCCAAATACTGAATAAACATCAAGAGTTGTTTTGTTTGACTTGATTGATACTTCACTCTTTCACAGTGGGGGATGAATCTTTACAGTGGAAAGTTGTGAAAAGCTTCTTGAAGCATTTCATATCTTACAGTGAAATGTTACCGACTGGATAAAATTTAAATCTTCAAAAGAGTCTACACCTCCTGCAACCAATCGTTTCTCAACGATCCTAACCTTCTGTACAAAACACAGCATAGAAGTGGATGGTTTTTACCAGGCTAAGAATATCAAGGGTGTAAATAAGTTTGTGTCATTTCACTGTAATGAAGGTTACTGTGAGAATCTCTCTTTTTTTCCTTCTGTTGAGTTTGATGCACTGCTTCAATACTATGTTTTACTTACATCCCCTGACAGTCATAAACTTATAACATTGACACACAGCAACAAATGTATGCATTAAAAGTAACACAAGGGCAAAATAAATGAATCTTGTTTTAGGAGGGACAGTTATTTTTTGGTGAAGTTAGATATCTTCATGTTCTTATAAAATTTTGTTTGTCTGTATACATTTACATTGGTCCTTTTTCTGTCTGGTCTCTCTGTCCTCGGTGTGACTCTGGTGCCAATAAGCTGAGGCAGAGGTATCAGACGGTGCACCCATGCAGGGATCCATTAGGCAAAAACCAATTTCACACAGAGCCAATTTCATAAATATGGAGTACGGGTCCTACTTTTAGCCATGCTTGACTTGCATTTAAAGGAATACACAAAACCATAAACAACAAGTCTGTGCCTGAGCGCCCCTCTTAAGTGATAGCTGGAGTGTGTGGCATGGGCTCAAGCATATAAAGTTGTATTTTTAAACAGTTTAATTAGAAGTACAATGAACGACTCTTTCACTCACTCACTAATGGAGGATGTGTGATTAGTTATAGAATGTGTCAGCTATCAATACTTGTGTTTAATTGTTGTGTTGAATCCAAAAGGTATAAAAAAGACCCATTTTGTCTGTTTACCAAACTCACGAGAATCTTAATTAGTCACCTCTTTTCAGCTTCTTATTCATCTTTGCAGCCAATTACTAGGCAGACATTCATTACATTTAAGATAATAGGTTTGATTTTTAAAAACTACCCATGTTCGAACAATTGAATGTGTTGTGGTAGATTTTAGTACAATAGTTGATGAGTGTTTCATAAGGTGTTCACCTACACAGACCTCCATGTTCACCCAGACGTTCTCTCTGAACATGGAGTAAAATTTGAAAACACTCCAGTATTTCTTACAAAAGTAATCTGTCTCATGATAATCTACATAGTTTCTGTAAGACCTTGGTTGGTGAGTATGACAAGCTATTATCCATTCCTGACATGAGTTAGTTTTAAACACGTGAAGTAATAAAGAAAGTAGTTCTTGAATTTGAATACAAATTCAAAAGATGTTTTCTGGTCGCCGTTTCAAGCTGCTAAACTTAATTTTGCGCCGTTAGAAGCTGTAAGCCAAAATCATTTAAATTAAAAGAAATGGTGCTTGTAATGTTTTTCTGTATAATGAATTTATACAACTTTTTAAAATGTAATTCTGAAAATAAATGAAACCTTTGATGATATTCCAGTTTATTGCAATGCACCTGTATAAACTGGATGATATTTGGCTTTATTTAGTTATATTTTTCAATTTTAAAGTAGTTAAACTGTTTTAAATGAATTACAGAGATAATAACTTGCTATTTCTGGCTATTTTTTATTATTATTTTAATGTTGTTAATTGTTATTTAGACATGTTGACTCCGGGAACATGTTGCCTTGGAGCAAGAAGGTTTTGAGTTCAAATCTCTGACTGGCTGCTTTCTGCATGGAGTTTGCATGTTCTATTTGTGTACGTGTGGGTTCTCTCTGGGTACTCCAATTTATTCTTAAACTACAAAAGCATGACTGTTAGTCGGTCCATCTACATTGTTCTTAGGTCTGTGCTGTTTTTTTTTCTTCTGTGATTCTCTGTTTACTGGCAAGGATGTACCCTGCCACTCAATTGACTGCTGAAGATGGGCACCAGTCGACAATGACCCTAGACAGATAAGTGGCTACATCCAAGGGATGGGAGGATGGACAGCTTGATCTTAAGAGAGCTGAGATTTTAAATTAAGAAAGCAGTTGACAGTTATCTGTAAATACATTTTTTAAGTATCTCAGAGTCTTACGCACCAACAAAATATTCTAAGTATTCAACAAGTAAATGCCAAAAAAAGTGTATTTTTACCGTCCAGGATCTATTTTTCTCCAAAATGAACTCAAAGCTTCAGGGAGTGAAAAAAAAAAGAAATGTTAGCAGTGTTGAGATACAGAGAGGCTGAATGCCTGCTGTTGAGGAGAGAAGCTGCAACATCAAGGTGAGTCAAAACAACTGAGGAACCTTCAAGTTTGAAGCCTGCAGCTTCTACGGCTGACCTCAGTGGTTTGCATTCTCTTCTGTAAACCAGAAACAGCATTATCTCTTTGCTTGACCCTGAAGCCATGTCTTATTTTGTCTTTTTTATGGCTTCAAAGAGGCAACTTTCCACTGCGGTTGCACCATATTTAGAACAATCTGTTCCAAGAAAGTGGGTCAATCGTGACTTGGATAAAATGGGTTCTTATCTAAATGTCTTTTCTATCAGTGGTGTTACATTCTGATTTGTCATTTTCTTGCTGTTCCAGTGCTCATTAAAGAGCTTCTTGATTGTATAACTTATGAAATTAAAACTGGGCAAAGCAGAAACTTATATTGTTTGGGTCATAAACTTTTAACAATTACAAAAACTCTTTGTTTTGAAACAGAACTCCTTTTAATGAAAGCTTAATGTGCTCAACTGCAGGTAAAACATTGAATTTTTGTGTTCACTTAATTACCCTTTACACAAATCTACTTCTTGGGTAGCAATTAAATAAATGATTGTGGCCTAATTGTCCTAAGGGCAGGTAATCAATACAGTTTGTTAATTCACTATCAGTGCAAGATGTTTACTGAGATGCACTTAAAATTCATGCATGCTTTAAATTGTGTCCTTTTATTTAACAAGGAGGCTGACAAAATTATGTTAAAAACCTTACAATATAATGCAGGAAAAATATTTCACTTATTTGCATTTACAGTTCAAATGAATTAAGTGACTGATTATTCCAACAATCCCTTCAAAACTAAAAAGAGTTAGAACAGGACCTGTGGATGTGTTTAATTACTATGGTGAAACATTTAAATGGCCGAGATAGAAACTACGGTCTTATGCTAAATGACTGTCAGAAATGAAATTCAGAACATTTAAATTGTTTAGAGAATCACACATAATATGGCCAAGAAAAGCTACGATCTGCATCACCATTAGCCAAACAGAAACAAAATAAACTTGCACTTTTTTTTGATATGATAATGGCAATTTGTCAGGCCACAATAAACTAAGGCCAAGTTACATTTTAAACTAAACCATAGGTGTTGCTATAATTATGTGTGAAGGACGGTTCCCCCTCCTCCCCCTACATTTGAAAAATATCTCCCCATCCTGCACATTTAAAATAAAACATTACTTCCCTCAGTGTTGTTTCTAGATAAATGGAAACTTTATTGTTCCCTTTGGGATTGTCCCTCAGGGAAATTGTAACAATTTTATTACTTTCCTTTAATCAATTCTATTACTCTATATAAGAAAACATTCCACTTGATTAATAGGAGGATACTTAGACCGTTAAAGGTCTACTCCAGATTTTCTTTTTCTAGTTACGTTCAACATATGCATAAAAAATATATTGTTGCTTCTCTTTGTTTGGTTCTAATTCAAGTCTACTTTGCATCCCCTTCAGAACCAAATATGGAGAAGCAGTATTTAGTTAATACACACTACATATGCGTAACAAACCTCCATAAATAAATAAAGAAAGCACAGTTTCTTTAAATCAAGGCTAGATTTGAGCATGAATGACCTTCCTTAATTGCTTTAAATAAAGGAACTCACAGACTCATGTCCTTCTTAATTAAATGAACACATAGAGCCAACAGTTTACAATGAATATTGGTAGGCACAGAAGATAAGTAAAAGTTGAGCAGAGTGAGCATTCAGTCCTAAAGTGGACTATAAATGAGAACTCCACATCGTCATTTATAAAACAGACGTAATGAAATTTTAAACACAACTTTGGCAGAAAAGTAGATTTAAGGAGTTATTTTTAAAACTGTGCTCTGATGTGGAAAATTAGCCTTTTTCAGAGCCAATTCATGATTTGACATGTGAGGTTGGTAGTATCTAGTTATGTTTACTCAGATACATTTACTTCACAGTTTGTTTTGTCTGTAACACTTCTAAAAGTAGCTTTGCAGGATCAGGCTTTCAAATTCTGGTTGAGTGATATAATAAAGTAGTACTACTCTTAGTGGAATACAGAGTGTGTGGACCCTATGCTAAGTGGTCATTGGCTAACAGACCAAGTTCAACCCGGATGTGGGACCATTCCTCAGACACTTTTATCTTCCTATTTAATTTTTACTGATTTTCATTTTATTCTTTACCCAAAAAAATTCAAACAGTCATAATTTTTATCTATGGAATAACGCAATATTCATAAACAAAACAGATGTTATGACCTAATAGCTTACTGAACACACATGTAGCCTTTATATCAAATTCTTTTTTTTATTCTTACACGAGTAAAATGTTTGGCTTCTCTGGAAGTGGCCTTACAGTTGTGACACAACTGAACACGATCCCAACTTCAGTTAATGTTTCTCTTCATCTTGTAAAACACTCCCAAGCTAAGAGTTTTGATTTGTGATGCAACAGACAGTTTTGTCCACTAAATATTTTATGTAGCCATCTTCCATATACGCCTCGTTGTCTGAAACTGTCCGTGCATTTGATTCATTTTGCCGTCCATGTCTATTACTGGCTAAATTCTACCGCTAAAAGATTTTGCTGGATGGTAATAAGTTTATCTCACTTTGGTGGTAATCAATTTACTCAAAAACATATTTTTATTCTGGATAGTATGAAGCTTATTTGAGATCTGTGCTAGTTTCAGGTACAGCTGCTTTGCAGATCCTCTATATAATGTGAATTCACCAGCATTAATTGAAGGTGGGTCGACTTATTACTGCTTTGAAGAGTTGTCCACCGTAATTAACAGCAAGCAGAACATCTTTGCATAAAAAGAAAATAAGCAGCAGTAGATGGTAGCAGGGGGCCACTGAGTGGAGGGAGATACCAAAATATTATCCTAAGTGGGGTTTTTTATTATTATTTTATTGCATCTATTTGTCTATATTTTTGTGTAGACTCAAAAACTATTATATGTATGACAATTTTATATATTTGAAAACAATTTCTTAATTGTAATTTCTCAGTAATTGGATAGGGAAGCCAAGCCATTTACATGATTTAGAGCTCAACCTAAAACATATATACTGTATACATATATGCATGATACAGAATGCATGTTGGGATACACACATTATGTTTACACTACTATAGCTACACCCATGCTCCCATCTGAACCCCGATATGCTTCCTATATTAACACAACTAATCAAATTTCTATGACAAAATACTAAATACTTCCTACATACTAATGCTCCCTTTGGCTGTCAGAACTGTTGTGTCAGTGGTTGGAATCTACTGGACCACTAATGGTGTGGAGGGATATCTGACATCGAGATCTTAGCAGTAAATCCTTTACCCCCTGAGAGTTGCGATGCAGGGCTGGTGTGGATCACACCTGTTTGTCTAGCAGATCCACAGATATGTCAACAACTTAAAAGTCATTGTTTTTCTTGTCAAATTGTTTTATATCTTGAATTATTTCAGGAATGAATCTGTCTTTAATCTTCCTCTGGGCACAAAATGTAGCGACTGAACAGATGATCTCAGAGGCCACAGGGGTGTAAAAGGAATTAGTAGCTCAGTAATATAAGGTGATGTAAGCCCATTCATTGATTTAAAAACTAACAACATCCTTAAATTAACTGAATACCACAGATAACCGGAGCAAACAACAAAAACTGGAGTAACATGATCATATTTGTGGGTTCAGCTGAAGACTCTAGCTGCTGTGTTCTGAACTAATTGGAGATCACTGAGGGATTTTTGAGGCAGACCAACACACAGAGAATTGACAAGAGACAAAAGAGTGTTTGAGCATCAGAGAAAAAGATCACTGATCTTATCTGGGAAAAATTCCTATTCTGGCAAAGGCAGTCTTAACACTATTATTAAATAATGTTTTGAGAAACTCACATTGGAATCTCAAATGACACCAAGGTACCCAGGGATACAACTGAAACTTGAAAAGTTGAGAAACAGTAATGGGATCTTAGTGAGCCTTGGGACCAAAAACCAACACCAACATCACTGACATGTTTTCTTCACACATGGAAACTCCCTGACTCCATTCAGCCATCACGATTTGGCCTTTATCAGACAGACTAAAGCTTGTCCAACTTTTGAAGACAAAGGTTTGACCGCAGACTAACACATGCCAGCCTCTAAGAGAAGTTATGATGAACAGATCAGTGTTATTCACTTAATCTAACTGTGGTTCTAATGCTGTCCCTGATTGTTGTAAATGTTCATAAAGCAGGCAACAAAGATGTGTCTGATTTTGTCGTCAGCAACAGAGTTTTGAAATTAAATTAGGCGAGTTGTAATGAGCTGAGATAAACTATAACGATGCTTAAGATGGCCTGGTTTAAATTTAGCAACACATCTAGAGTTTTTTTAGAATATTTGCACAATGCAAGCCTCTCTAAACGAGGTTGAGGGATGTACTCAGTGTGGCAAAGAAACAGAGGAGAAGCAAGGGATCAGATTTAACAGTAGCCTGTGGTGAAATATTTACTTGGCCTAGATTCATATCTAATGAGCTTAAAGAAACACAGTTATGAAAACCAAACCGGAGTTAAATGTTTAATGTTGTGTTGTTGTGAGTCACACAAGAGAGGCCTACACCCTTCTTTAAATGAGCTCATCATTCTGTTTTCATATACGTTTGCTGAGTTTAAACATGGTTTTTAGGCTTCTGAATGTAAACAGATTGAAATATTATCTCTTTTGAGTCAGATAACATTAGATCAGTGTTTATCCTCTTTTACGTCCATCTGCTGATCGACTTCAAACGTTTTGTTCTTTTTGCCTCTCAATTATGCTGCAAAAAGTTGTACTGCTATAGCTGCTTGATAAGTTTGAACTCCTCCTCCTTGAATAAACAAGGTCTTTCCCAGTTGGACCTGTTCTGTAATATGAACATCACTAACCCATTGTTAGCATCTCTTTTTAATTAGTAATTATCTATTCCTGGAGCCTGTTGTAAAGCCCTACCCTTTAGGGGACCCGCCCGGTACTTTTCTAGATTTGCAGCCCAAGGCCAGTGAAAGAAAACTCAAATAAAACAGGGAGACAGAGAGAGCGAGACCCCACTGCTTACAAACCTTGTGATGGGTCTAATAATCCAACAAAATCTATCATTTTTATGAAAGGCTTTTTGTGTTTTTAGACCTTTTTTCTTTCTTACTGAGTTACATCTGTGCCACTAAAGATAAAGTGAAAAAGCATGAGTTGCTTTGGGAATTGCAAAGCTGTTGCTCCTTAGGAAATGCAGCTTAGCAGAATCTGTGGTGTAAAATGGGCTTTTGTTGTGTCAGTCTTTGTTCTGAGTTTAACATTGTTCACAATAATCTGCAATCATGCACCTAAACTCTTGCTACTAAAAGGCAAGCTAGTGCCATTTGCAACTTGTCAATACAACAGAAGTCAAAATTTGGAAATGAATTTTGATGGATGGATAGAAGGAAGGAAAAAGGGGATGAAGAAGGAAAGAAGGAAGGAAGATGCTTTGGATGTTTCTTCAACTGTGATTGATAGTTTTCATACTTCTCTTGTTTTCCAATCCCTAAAACTAAATATTCAGTTAGGAAACCATTCTTTGATGGAGACAATAATTATTATTGCACAGAGCAAATTTAATCTACACAACAAACAAGATGGCAAAAATTAGACTGAACAAGTGGTTTCAAAAACAAAAGTTATTAGAATACTGTTTGTTAAAAACACCACTGCTGGCACAGATTTACATGGTAATATATTCCAATACAAAACTTTAACTTGTTTCATGTACAAACTCCTCATCTTGAACTGCTCTGACTGCTTAAAGTATTAGTGAACCCATGCTGTGGTGCCAAGTGCTTAGAAGCTTGCAAGCATAATGCTATGATAATGTGAGTAGAACTTTTCCCTGGAGTATATTTTAGAGCTTCATTGTGAGTTTTAGCAAACTACAGGTCTCCTCAGGCTGCCCAGGTGTGGATGTGCTCGTTATGTATCTTTGAAATTCTGGACAAAGCTTCAGTTATAGCCTTCACACCGTGTTCAGGGAAATCTCTCCGACACCAACAGAATACTAACACTACTCCTCCTTGACATTTAATTGCTTCTACCCATCTTGTTAAACAAGAGCTGTGATTGAGCTCAGTGGAAGTTGTTTTTTTTAATGCAGATTGCCAAATGCACTCTTTAAGGCACTTTAAGTCCTCCCTTGAAACCTGAGGGAAAAACATAAAGGGGAATTTGCTATCACTGCATTTTCCCTCGCAAAGTGTTCCTAATTGTGTGCTAACAAGGAACTAATTCGAATGTGGACTCATCAAGCGAGCTTTCATGTTTAGGAATTTGATGTAATTCAAGGTTAAAGTAATTAGTATGGGAGGCTGATGAAATCTGTCTAAATAATGAAGAGTGGTTTAATATTTAGGACAAACTTCTTCCGCTAAATAGTGACAGGAAATCTTGTTCGGACCTCAGTCCTGCTAAATCAATTCATAAGTCTGTAATAAATCAGCTAGAGTCTTGCAACTGTATTCATACTTCTTAAGCTAGCTTTTTTGGAAAATGATTTTAATTGAGGTTTCTGCATATAAATGCAAACCAATTCATCAATTACTCCACCAGACAAGATTTCCATTAAAATACATTAAAGTTTGCAACATTCCAAAATGTGAAATAGATCAAGTTGAGTATTTTTTCATTGCTCTCAGTTATAATCACAGAGATCCTCCCGATCCCAACACACAAAGATGAACACCAAGATTGTGATTACTTATCAACAGAGAAATGTCCTGTCCCAGTTGGTTGTTCTACCTATTACAACGTATTTTTTCCTTTTAAAAAAAAAAAAAAAAAACCTCTTCAGTGTCATGGCTGATTAAGAAGCTTTGTGAATTACAAAAAAAGAAAAAAAAGTACATGCTGAAATGAAATCTGACACAAAAATATTAGCATTTTTCCAAACTAAGTCATCAAAACATTTGTACTAGTTTTTAACATGTTTTTGTATGTCTTTAGGCCTGAGACAACAATGTGACTCATCACACAGTTGCGCTCCGTCTTCGAAGCCACACTTGCTCCTCACCGCCATAAATTATTTATTGAGAGCAGCATGAAAAACCCATGTCAATTAGCCAGGTTTATTTTTTTTCTCAAATGAAAAGCAGTGGGTCTCTCTCTTCATGCCAACCAAAGGAGTTATGTGGTGAAACAGTGCATTATTTAGCATTTCTGGTCATGACTGCTCAGACTGCATGGCCTCATTCTTCTTTTAAAAAGGAACAAAGGGGCAATGTTAGTTATTCTCTTTGATTTGAGCAGGTTTTTTCTTTTTTTTTTTTTTAAGCAAGGATAGACTCAAGGTTTACCTGCTGTGTTATTATTGCTGTGACTGAATTTAGTTTTCAGCACCTCTTTGTGAGCACTAGGTTTCACGTATCTTCACTCGTTTCAAAAAGTAATTACTGAATGTAATTTTTTCCTATCTGTCTGAGCATGTAATGTCAGCAACACTGCTTCTGATATGATCAACCTTAAAAAAGCAAGGTATTTGGGAAAGAGGAAGGAAACAAAGAATAATGAAAAATAAAACCTGAAAAGCACAGACTGAGCACTGGACACTCCTTCTGAACGGTTCTTACCATATAGTATGCAATGCTCCTTTCCCATGTGCTGTCAAAAGTGTCATCCTTTCTCCACAACTGTTCAATGTTTCTTGAATTTAAATAGTGTGACTTTAAAAAGAATAACTGTTTTCTATAACCAGCATGTACTCTTTCATATAAATTAATACAAAACACTTGCTTCTTTAATATTGTAATAATATATAAAAGGTTTTGTAATTTCATCAGTGATTAAAATAAGTAATATAAGATGGTCTGCCTATTCTTATTTAGTTGATTTGGTTTTTTAAGACACATTTCTCAGTATCTTTCAAAAACTAGAATTTGTGCTTGAGTTTGAAGTCACTGTGTATTTTCTTGATCCACACAATCAAAACTATGCACATAGATTCAAATACTTGAGAAGATGTTCTTGATCAGATTCTACCTCGACTAACTTGTTTTGTAGTCATGATCGGAACAAAAATAAACATGAATATTTAACCATTTTCATTATTATAAATGCCACAGATTATTAAAGTTATTTGGTTTCCTTGCATAGACCTGGCCTTTAAAGCATAGTCTAGCCATCGGACACAAATAGGTTCATCACAGTGAATTGACATTGATTATTATAGTGTGGAATGTCAGTCAAATAATAAAAGAGGGTGCCAGACCTCTTCAGGATGGCACAGGGGAATAACACTGAGAACATAACCAGGCCGATGCCAGCGACAGAATGGATATATTCTTAGTACCTAAAGCGATGGTGAGTCTGGGCCAAGCACAATAATAAAGAAGGAAGTACATTTATGGAATATTGACAAACATAATTCTAAAAGTTCTGCCAAGAATAGCGGCTGAATGACCAGACTGAATTATGCTGGAAGCTACAAAATAAAAAAATGTGTTCAAAGTGCAACATCCTAAATAAAATGTACCTAAATGTTTTTTGGATGACTTCAATTAAATGTCATTACATTCAATGATCAAAAATGTTATTTGATCATTTAAATTCAAAGTTGTGGATGCAATTCCTTTTATTTTTACTAATTACTTAAGTTTATCACCTATAGTTAGAAGCGGTTGAATCTATTATTTAAAAGTCCAGTTGTGGTTTTAATTCATTATTTTGTTCATGTCCACTGAAAATGTATTAAATAGACGTCTCAATTTATTGCCATTTTAAATTACCTGCATGACAAAGTGTCTGTTTGTAACTGACATATTTCTAACTGAGCAAAGAAATTAAATATGATTTTTCCAGCCAAGAAATCCCCTGGTAACATTTAGTTGTGTAAAAGTTTTAACACTAGGAAATCAGCCAAAGCCCTCTCAAATACTTTAAACTTTCCTAATTTGTCATGATTATGCCACTTTCATGGTTTAAGTTTTGTTTTCATATTTATAAAAACTATCAGAATTGCTGGTAGTCTGAAGGTGTTTGTTACACAGCAGGGAGTACTATCTGTTTTATTTCTTTATTTTACGAACATTAAGTCCAGCTTTGAGGTAACAAATCTCTGATATCTTTGATTTCATAAAAAAAAAATTCCCTTCTCACCCTTCGGGGGGTGGTCTCTTTCATCCTCTGAGCTCGGGTCCTCTACCAGAGGCCT